>JAOVYX010002664.1:0-11589 GCA_035668315.1 Drosera spatulata
CCCCCCCACAAATTCCCTTCCTTTGCATTGGTTTTTTTTTTCTTTTTCTTTTTCAAACTGCTTGTGGATAATAACTTTGAAAGACCCCCCAAAGTTCAAAGTTGCACAGATATGCTTGTTGGGTCGTGATGAATGCTCTGTGTAACTCTATCGTTATGGACGAGTCATAGGTCTAGAATCGTCAAAAGAGCTCCTTTGTCTGCCCTTCAATGTTCATGTCAAAACTTCTTTAGATGTCTGAAGTGTGATTGTGATTTCCACATTTTAGCAATTCTGATTGGTTATTTATTTGATAGTTGGGATGCTTCATTGCTCTGGTGTCGAATCAGGAGCTGTATTGGCTTCAAGTGTACAGCTGCTCTGTGCTTGTTGTTTATGGTATACAAGGCTGCTGCATTCTTCCATTTCGAGTTGTATCAGTGCCTTGAATGAATATGCAGTAGGCTTTCACAGCAATACTTTATGCCTGCAGCTGAATTTCGCCCCTTTTTGGACTCTTGAAGGTTTTATTCCAAGCCTTTATTTGTCCATCAATGGCAGTACTCCTGAAATAATTCTTACCCAAAATGATTTTTCTGGTTTCACGTGGTTAGTTGAACTGATAATAGCCAGAATGTTTTAAACTACATGAGGGTTGCCCTGTTTGCATGAGAGAGATGGTTGGATTCTTCCCTTGATGGGCAGGGACACCCTTTCGAGTTTCTCTTTTCAGGAAGCGTCTGCGCCTGGCTCGTGGTTAGCCACCCTGGGCGAATCCGTAATCCTATTGATGCTTGCCTAAATATTATTCTTCTGCCTTATGGAAACCTTTACGGGGCTGTCATATTGGTTTATTTTTTATTTGTTGTAAGTGGCAATTTGTTCCTTGGAAATTGCCCTGATGAGTAAGACTAGCTTCTTCAACCATTCATAATTTGTCTAAACTTAATCTCACTTTAAAGAGAAAAAGGAATCCTTAGATCTTGTATTAGCATGACATAGCTTGACAATTACTAACCTCTTGGATCATAATGTCCCTCTATTTTCAAGGCGTGCATTTTGCCTTCCATGGATACTGTCTAGGGAGTAGGAAATCAACTTCTAAGTTGAATCCCAGAAAGCTTGAGACTACTTGGTGCTTCTATGCAGCATGCTAATTGTGTAAAGCTTTCCTGGTTCTTCTCGGTTTTGGTTTTTCTTGTCAATCAGAGTAGCATAAACAAATGCCGAAGAGCTCATGCCTTTTCTCCCCAGAGTCAGAAAAGTGAGTATCTTGCCCTTGCGACTTGTCGTGCTGGTAAGTTTTTCTCCTCTTTCAAAAAGGACAGCCACAGGTACATGCTCCATGCTTTTACGTCGCTTTTGGTAATTTGAATGTTGTTATTGATATCCATTGCAAGTCTACTGACTACGTTTTTTTTTTTTTTTTTTGAACTTTTCTAGTTTCAATCCTATGTTTTCTTGCCTTTTTTGGAAGAATCAATGTCTCCAATGTTTATTGAAATTGGAGGGGAAAAAAAAAAAAAAAGAAGCCAATTGGCCATAGCAATTGTGCTGAAAGTCAATATTTCCTTAAAGCAATGTGCAAGCAATGGATCATTTATTTCCCACTGAATTCGCTTAAGATTCGCCCTCTTGCGCATTATTAAGTGAGAGTAAGCTTTTCGGCAGTGCTGCGTTTAACCACTTCTCTAGCAAGCGCTGATGATCATGAAGGTAGCAGAGGATACCTCTTTTTCTTTTCTTTTTTTTCTTTTTTTTTTTCATTTTTGTTGTTGTCAGAGTTGCACACCATACTTTAATATGAGATTTGTTTTTTTAATTTTTTTGGTCAACTAATCCTTAATTTTTCGGTCAACCCTTTAATACGGGATGTTGTCATCTGCTCGGTTTGATTTTTTTGGACCTTTCATGTGGAGATCTAGGAGACCATGTTCATTGCGTTAATCATATTCCCTCGATCCCATATTAATTGAAATATTTTCCTATTTGGGTTACAACAACAACAAATCAAGCCTTTATCCCAATAAATGGAATCGGCTACATGAATACGACGACGCCATTCCAATCTGTCATGTACATCATCTTTTGATTTTCCTATTTGGTTGTCCCAAATTAAATTAATTGTTTCCTTATTTGGAATCTTTTTTCATACAAAAATCAAAATATTCTTATTTTATATCACATCAATCCATCCCGTCACCAATTCTCCTTTTTTTTTTTTCTCATCGTCTCTTTTACCTATTAAATTCAACACACATATAAATTCCGATATCAGATCAAAACGTTTCGATTAAATTGGGACGTAGGGAGTATTAAGAAGTTGGGAGGTCACATGGATGATGGAGTTCACTCGGATGCTACCATTAATCGTATAGTTTGTTGTGCTGCCTGCTCTTCTAGGAATTTCGCAATTTGCAGGCTGCAGTCTTGTGATCAAACTAATTGGTTCCTGCATATAGTGAGGTTAAGTGAAACAGTGAAATAAGTGATGAATTTTACTCAAATATCTAATCATCTTATTGTTCCACTGTCTTATTTTCAATTTTTTTTGCCCTCCTCACATCCTGTACTTGTCGGGATTATATGGATATGTTCTTTTTCTTTCTTTTCCTTGTATCATTATGTTTATGTTTTTGTATAATCTGTCCAGTATGCCTCTTATATGTGAAGTTGAAACTTGTGTACAAGTATTTGACTAGTTTTGTTGCTGATTGGTACTTCGACCTGTATCAGACCATGTTCATGTTCTACGTCTCTGGGCAAGTGAACACTGCATTGAGTAGTTTGTTCAAGGTACATTGCTATGAGGCGTTTCTTTGTTTTGAGGATGCTACATCCCAATTTTTTGGTTCTGTTGCTTTTGTATATATGTCAAAAATCTTTTTAAGGCGCAAGCTTTGTTCAAGTGATCTGCGATAGACTAATTGTTAGTGAGGTGCGTCTGGGTAAGTACCCCGCTTGGTCAAGCTAAAGAGCATGGACTCTGAGCTTCTGGTGCTTGTTGATTTTGAGTTACTGTATATCTTTTCGTCTGTTGATATCAAGTGCTGGTTATAATGTTCTTGACATTGTTTCGGTATTGCAGGCAGGATCACATCAGTTGTTATCACAACACTGGAGTGGCCTGATCGAAGCGGAAGTATAGTTTTGATGGACGTTCTTGAGTCATGTTTTTTTCATGGACTCGTCTTTTCTTAAATGATCATTCCATGCTATACGTTCCAAAATCCAGTTCAGAATATACTGTGGGATTTCTTACACAGTTGGAGCTTGAATTGGACGTGACGAACATGGAGTAAAAATCTTACTTCTTGTAATCGGTCAGTTGTCTGCTCCATGCGTGTCTCGTCTTATGTCGACTAGCTCTTCGTATCACAACCGATGTGCAGTATAAGCATATGACCGGGCGCCCACGTTGCTCCATCATGGTTCATAGCTGACCATTTGACAATTCCTATTTGTGTAAGTTTGATTTCTTCTTTTCTCATAGTCAGTAAGCAAAAGTCTCGTTCATAGTTTTTGTATCAAAAAAGTTTCTTCATAGATATTTTCATGTTCTGGTGTTTGCTTCTGTTCTAGAAACCTGTTGACTAATTGTGCGGATTTTTTCCTTTATGGTTGAAATCTTCTTTGCTGAAGTTCTATTTACCAAACAGCTGTGCTTTTTGGTACCCATGGTAACTAGAAACCTGTGAATGTTATCTACTCGGCTGAATTTTAATTTCTTATCGAACAAATTATAAGAACAAAGATCCTGATGGACTCTCAGTTGGTGTTGTATTAGTTTCGAGTCGTTGAATTAACATGCAGAACAATAATATCCGACTAGGAATACATGCTGCATTGGATCGTACCGGCATATATCATTACAGTAGTTAAGAGCAAGTCTAGTGCACTTGTTATTTGGATAGCTAAAGCTGTATTATAGCAAAAGTTCACAAATTTATACTTCAAAATGGGATCAACTTTTGTTGCTATATTTTGGCTTTTGAGCCAGGACATTTTATTAGAATATTCTATTTTCATTTAGTTAGATGATTTGATTTTATTTAAAAATTGATTTGTGTTAGTTTTCTTATTTGTTGCACTTTCCTTGTTTAGTCATTTTATAATCCCCTATATAAGGACTTTGAGATCATTGAATAAATCAGATTAGTTGATTTCCGATATTACAATTGAGTCTCGAAGCACTCAACAACGATGTAGGCCTAGAAGAGCCTTTGTGCTACGATCGACTTAGATATCTTCGTTTTCGCATTATTTGGTATCAGAGTCGAAATCTGGTGAAGATAGAAGTCGTTTGAAGGCCTTGTAGCACTTGATCACAACCTAGAAGAGTTGTGAGATCGATCATGAAGAATCAAGTCTTCTTCGCCACAGACCTTGTCGACGATTTATCTTCTTTTATACTTGGTGATGATTCAAATCTCCATTGTTAAGAATCTCGTCTCTCGATCTAGTTCAAATTCAAGGATGAATTTCTTTTCAACGTGGGGCAAATGATGCATGAGCATTTTATTAGGATATTCTGTTTTCGTTTAATTAGATGATTTGATTTGATTTAATAATTGATTTGTGTTAGTTTCCTTATTTGTTACACTTTCCTTATTTAATCATTTTATAATCCTTTATATAAGGGCTTTGAGATCATTGAATAAATCAGATTAGTTGGTTTTCGATATTACAATTGGGTTTCGAAGAACTGAACAACGATGTAGGCCTAGAAGAGCCTTCGTTTCAACGAACCACCTGAAAGAGTCAATCTGTATCTTCGTTTTTGTATTATTTGGTATCAGAGCCGAACCTGGTGATGGATAGAAGTTGCTGGTGAACCTTGAAGAACTTGCATCACATCCTGGAAGAGTTATGATGTCGATCTTGTAGAGTCAAGTCATGTTTGCTTTAAACTTTTATCTACGTGTAACGTCTTGAGATCCACGTCATATGACACGTAACGTTATGTTGTCACGAACCCGGTTCATGATAAAGGTAAATAAACCAAACGGGTTTAAAGGTATAGAGAGTCAAGGAAACTACCTGTAATGCTTTCATTCATGCTGTTTAACTGTTACGAATTCGGTTTACAATCATAGGGTAGAAGTCATTAAATTACACAATTTGTGACATGATTAGTACATCACATATATTACACATCCAAAATAATCATAGTTTTATTACAATATTCACAAAATACATAGGGTAACTACAGTCTTTACTGATCATCTGATCACTCACCTGTAAACAGAATACATAACCCGTGAGTACGAAACTCAGTAACCTAGAGTATATGCCTCACATTTGTAGGGTACTCCCCCGACTATGACGAATCGATGAGTACCGGTAAAAAATTTATACTTTTTAGGAAAATAGGTATGTCATATTACGTGTGAGTATTTGTGTAAGGATCCGAAAAATTCCGTAATATATTACATATCCAAAATAATTATAGTTTCATTACAACGTCCCCAAAATACATAGGGTAACTACAGTCTTTACTGATCATCTGGTAACTCACCTGCAAACAGAATACATAACCCGTGAGTACGAAACTCGGTAACCTAGAGTATATGTCTCACATTTACAGGATACTCCCCCGACTATGACGAATCGATGAATACCAGTAAAAAAATTATTCTTTTTAGAAAAATAGGTATGTCATATAACGCGTGAGTATTTGTGTAAGGACCCGAAAAATTTCGTAAAATTTAGTTTCACGATAATTAACGTTAATAATAAATTATCGTACGTTATAATTTGTTTTGCGGGATTAAAAGGCTTGTTTGACTATATGATAGGAAAAGAAGGTAAAATATGGATGAAATACAATCTTAATACGCAAATATAGGGAAATACGATATTAATACGAAAATACCGTATTCATATGGAAAATGACCAAAACCTAATTTTGGCACTCATTTTTCTTTATATCAATTTCTATTCCACCTAAATTAAATTAATTATCCACTAATACCCACTAATTATCCACTAATTATCCACTAATTATCCACTAAATACCCACTAAATATCCACTAAATATCCACTAATTATCCCCTAAATATCCACTAAATATCCATTAATATTCCACTTAAATTATTTTAATTGATTTATTTTTTTATAAATACAAGCTCTTTTTTTTCTTGAAAATTCCATACAAAAAAAAAAAAACAAAACATTTCTTACATTAGAGTTAGGCAAGAAAAGAGAAGAACGAGTAGTTTAAGGAGAAGAGGAACCTTCATCGTAAGGTAATTATCTTGATTAGAAATTTTGTGAAATATTATACACTTTTTGATAAATTCTGATATTAATATATGTTGAATCCTCACATGTCTATTTTCTAACAAAGTTAATAAATCATGATTCGGAGTTAAGAATCTTATTTTATAAATCAAAACGTGCGGATATGTCAAAATGTAAAAAATTGGTTACAAAGATGACTTTATGACTTGATATGAAATTATATAGTAACACTTATGAGACAAGCCTTATATCACTGAAAAGGTATGAAAGTCTAATTTTCAGAGCAGCTTACAAATAATTATTTGAAGTTACATATAAAGAGTTATGAGCAAATTAGTGAAGTAAGGTCAAACTATTTGAACTAGCAGAAAATTTAAACTTGAACTAATTAATTGTTATTATTGGTAAGGTTTATGATGGAAACTTTAATTCAATAGAAATATTAGGAAGTCTTGTTTATGTAAAATTTTATGAAACGATTTTTGGAGTTGTATAAAAGAAGTTATAGATTTAAACGTGTCGAAAGATCATATTAGACAGAATCTGAAAATGAACCGTTTTGATCCCGAAACAACTCCAAATATTCACACCACTAATGATATTCAATATAAAATCATCATCATGGACAATCAAAATAAGTATAAAAGTCTTTTACAAAGCTTAGAATCATCTCATAATATTAATATGATGATTTTTCACGAAGTACGAACAAACATTCATAAGCAAAGTTACAATAAGAAGATAACGTTTAGATTTATTGTGTGTGATGATACGTATTATTATGCCGTGAGTATAATAATATGCATTGGAATCTATGGATATAGTCACTAAATATGACTGACGTAAAATATCGACTGCAATTGTTGTGTGCCGTGATAAGATGATGTGTGTGTTTGTGTTGTGTCTTGATTGTTGGTATAAAAAGGATGAGTGAGTGAAAGGAGTGGAAATCCATAATTGGTGAAATAACTCCATGGTATAAAACACAAAAAGCGTTGTGTCTGTCGGATGTGTTATACAGTGATTTGGTGATGACATTCTTTCATCGATCTTGTGAGGTCATTTTGGTATGAGGGAAACTCACTGTACGAGACCCTCAACTCCAGTGTGACTGATCCCCTTTCGCGGATGTCCCTTTTACTAAAGTTGAATGAAGCTTGATAAGTTGAAATTGAATAAGTCTCGTCAAGGACATAATTATAATACTTAGGGTATTTATTGTCTGTCTTTACTGTGTTTTTAAGATGATAATTGTGAATGTTTTTAAGATGATAATTATGAATGTCGGATTGATATGACAAGTTTCAGAGTGCTGAAACAAAGGACCTAAGTGGTCATTTCGTTTTTCTTTTCTTATCTTTCTCTCTCGTGTAACCCCTGGTAAGGGGGCCGACACGCTATTGAGCTCGTATAGCTCACGGTTATTATTTTTCTGTGTTTTTCTCTTCTCTGTGTTTTCAGAAGCTAGAGACGACGGGTAGGTGTAATATAGGTTATGGTGCTAATATGCATCTACTGTATTATGGTTTATGAATTATGTAAAATATGTAATAAATGAGAAGTTTTCGCTGTATTTGATAATATTACTGGTTATATCTAAGTGGATTTTATATATTTCTGTATCTAAACCGGTTAAGTAATTTTTACCTAGTTGGGATGTTGGGACTCAGCGGCAGTGACATCATTTGTATTACTATGTGTTAATATGTTATGAAAAATTGGGACGTTACGATTTGTATGATTTCACGTCTTTTATGTTCATTTTTTGTTATCATGGGTCCATAACTCGAAAGTTTTCAACAGACAGACTATGAATACAAGACTCGTCAATCGTCAACCGGGCAACAAGAATCCGTCGATCCAATACGTACTTGTATCGATTGTACTTCGTCTTACACTTTAGTGGATAAAATGCGCTTTCAATGCGCTTTATTTGCCTCTCATTGGGATTGATTTAGGCTTACCTGCAGAGAGTAGCCAGTGGTCCCGTCACGTCCAACGTTGAAGCCGCTGCATACATGATAAGAGGATGGGGGCTGTCCAATGCTCCCTAACTAGTTTCACTTCATCTGTGACGATAACTCAAGAAATTTTGCTAGAGTTCAGTCTTGATGACTTCATTTGACATTCAATTAAAATTTTCAAGAAGGGACATCACGTTGACCTTCTTCGCAATAACTTCAGCAGATGAGATCACAACAGTATGGGGTACAACATCCAACACATTTTCAGAGGAGTACGACAGATGACTTGACAGTCCATGAACCATATACAGTGATCAGCCTTTATATTTGATTAGGTATTCATCGTTGGTTTGCATTTTATTTATTCACATGTCCCGCAGTGTAAATCCCAAACTCGTTTCAATGCTTCCTTAGGCATGCGTTATGATGATTTGATTTAGCATTGTTCATACATTATAAAATCATCTGTATCTGTATATTTAAGCATATCGTTTATTTGTGACAAGTAGTAGTGTATGATTTGATTCGTTATTATCTTAGTTGTTTATTTTACACCTATCATGACGTGGTTAGAGGTATCGTGTAGCCATATATGCATATTTAATATCCCATTTTTTCTATACGCAAGGTTCATGTATCACATATACGCGTTTATGTTAATATTTTACGACGAATGTGCACTATGCTCATCAAGAACGAGGGTCCCGCTCCCCAGTGAGCGGGCAGGGGTCCAAGGGGGTAGCGTCCCCTGGCGAGAGTGCGAGGGCAACACCCTCGTAGAAAAAAAAAAGTTGTTCGATGCACCAGGGCTTTCTGTCTTCAATACAGCGCGACCTAGACCAGTCGTGGGCGCGACGGTTCAAACTCACAAATTGGATGTGTCGCGGCCGCGACCCAGATCAGTCACGGTCGGAACAGGCCTTAAATGCTGAAATGCAAGGATTTCTCTAGCAACGTCTACGAATTCTTCCTACAACTCCACCAACACATGAAACACTGACTACTTGATCATATCTCAGCACAAATAAGATCTCAAACATGCACGAATAGAATCGAGCTTATGAATGAAAATAAACGTCTCGTATCGGGTTAAGTTACCTTAAAAGTGTTCATTTCCTCGATGTGTTCTTGCCCTTTGGTTTCCTCCTGGCTAATCCTACTCCTCACCACTTCGTCGTTATGTTTTCCCGTTGTCTTTGCTGCTGCGACTGCTTGACGGTGATGTGGTGGTGTTTGTGAGTTGTTAGTGGCAAATCGATGATGATGATGATCGTGGTGGTGTGATGATGGTTTGATGGAGCTGCGCAGGGACAAGGAAATGAGGAGGAGGGAGGTGCAGGCAGCATGGTGATGGTGGACAGCAAAGGACGACGTGCACGAAATCGACGTCGAAACAGCTTTTGCAGGGAAAGTATGACGGTGGAGGGAGATGGAGGGAGTATGATATATTTAAATATGCTCTTTCGTTTTATTTTCGTCGGTCTATTTTTGTTCATGTTTCGTTCTAATATTCCCTCGAAAAATATGCCCATAATTAGACAAAATTATTTGTAACCTAATGATGTTCGTTTTGCAGAAAATCTCGAATGTTTCCGAGATCGTATTTTATTAATATGAATACTTTATATTATTACGTTATAACTTTATTCGTACGTCATATTTAATACGTACGTTCATTAAGCATGTAAGTTACATTGTTATAACGTCATGTTTAACGATGCGTATTCGTTATATTATTTGTAGGTTCGTAATATTCTGTTATAACGTTATGCATTCGTTATTTTTATTCATACGTTATCGACTATATAACATTACGTTTAACGTTATATTTTATTCGTTCGTTAATATATATAACGTTTTATTTAATGTTATATTATACGCTCATTCATTAATACATTGTATATTTTTAATACTAAATTTTCGGGGTATTATTTCACTCCCAATTTTTAGAAAATTTCGTCCTCGAAACTTCTTTTTTTAGTGCGGTTCTAAACGTCAAATTTTCATGAAATTTTAGGGGCATTATGCTACGATTATCATCCTTCATTATTTGGTGATGAGTCAAAACTCCATGTTTCAAGTTCGAGGTTGAACTCTTTTCAACGTGGAACGAATGATGCATGAGCATTTTATTAGAATATTCTGTTTTTGTTTAGTTAGATGATTTGATTTGATTTAAAAATTGATTTGTGCTAGTTTCCTCATTGGTTGTATTTTTTTTATTTAGTCATCTTGTAATCCCATATATAAGGGCTTTGAGATCATTGAATAAATCAGATTAGTTGATTTTCGATATTATAATTGAGTCTAGAAGAACTCAACAACGATATAGACGTAAAAGAACCTTCGTTTCAACGAACGATCTAAAAGAGTCGATCTCTATCTCCGCTTTCGCATTAACTTTGGTCATTTTGTGTGCCAAATTTGATAATGGAAATGCCTATAATAGTTTTTTTGTCACATCATCAATTTGGTATAAAATAATCAATAAACAAGAGGAGTATGAAAACAATGTGGTTAAAATAGTTGAGAAAAAATGATAAAAAATGAAGAATGTTAAAATATGTCATTTCCCCATTATAAAAAAATAGATAAATTTTAACATTTTTACATTATTTATAGACAAATTATGACTATGAGTGTGCAAAAATATCACAAATCATTGAACTTGCCCTTAAGCAGTCAAATTAGATGTAATTACTTTTTAGCATACCTCTTTTGGAAAATCGCCAATACAAAAAGGAGAAATAAAACTATTGCAACATGGACATAAACGTTACTGCACAGGACAAAAGTGTGATCGTGTAACAAAATGTGTCCTGTGACGATTTTCTCCTCTTTTTTTTCATGTTGAAAGCATGATCAATAGATATGAAAATATGAATTATGGTATGCTTCCATTGATGGAGCATAAATATGCATTTTCTCGCATTCATACTTATGTGATATGACACATACCAATCAAAATTATGAAGAAATAAGAATAACCAATTGACAGCATCCCACGGATCATACTGGAATTGCTTTTACCACACTCCATTGATGATTCCAAACCATTCCTATCTACAACTTGTTTCAGATACGCCCATTATAAACAAGATCACTCTAGAATGAGATGTATATAATTTTATCTGTCAATAACATCAAAATATCAATCCGACAACCTAAATTCTTACAGGAATCCGATAAACTGTCCCAACAACATTTCCTAGTTCACATCAGATCTAGTCTTGACGATACAACAAAAGCATTAAAAAGTTGCTCAAGACTTTATAAAAACAGACAAATGAAAACAACAAATAGATCTAACACGCCGTCGTCGTCGTCGTCGTCGGCGTCACCGGTGATCGGAGAAATCGGACGCCAATCTCGAGGCGATCGCAGAATGATACATGACGTCGTG
>JAOVYX010002665.1:0-11588 GCA_035668315.1 Drosera spatulata
TGCAATTTAGACAATACAAAGGGAATAAAAACAAACGTTTAGAATAACGAAATGATGTGTGATTTCATACACATCAACAACATTTTTCAATAGAAAAAAAACTTGATCTTTGTATAGCAGATAACTGATCAATGGTTTAGAAGAAGCAGCAACAATTTTTAAAAAGGGTTTTTTTGACTCTTTTGTAAATCGTGGCCTGTTTTTCGTAAATGATGATCACGGTTCGCTAGAAAGAATTGACAATTTCAAAAACTATTGCCATTTATTTTTTAATATTATATACGTAACAACTACTTTTTCAAAAATTGGATAAAAATACCCCTAACAACGATCATAACATGACTATTTTTGGAGTTTTTTAAAGTCAATCATATTTTTTAGACTGTCTGGTTAAAATAGAAATTAGGAAACCACAAATTCACAAAATCTTGCATTCTCTTATACTCCACTTGATATTCTTGCAACTTTTTCAAAAAATGGACAAAAATACCCCTAACAATAATCATAACGTGGCTATTTTTTTGAGTTTCTTTTAGTCAATCATACGTTTAGATTGCCTATTTAAAGAAGGAATTAGAAAACCGTAAATTCACAAAATCTTGCGTTCTCTTATACCTTGCTTGATATTCTTGCAACCATATTCTTGAAATGTCTCTCACAAAAAGGAATTAGAAAACTGTAAATTCACAAAAAGATTTGTTGTTGCTCTCATTCTAAATGGCTCAATCATCAAAAAATGTCATCACGATAGCGACAATGGTGATTGATTATTATTTTTCAGACGGATGGTGTTGCCGATAATGCAATTGAACGTGCCGGAATTTACATCCCAAATGACTCCCCAATCAAAGAAAGCAATTAAATATTCCTCCCATCATTTCTTCCTCAAGCATAGCGTTAGATTGTTGGCTATATCTTAACAAGATATCGTAAAACAGTAAGATAGTCAACACAAAGTGTAAAAAGTGTGGTAAGACGTTCTCGGGAGGTGATACGGTTTGAACATGATGCTGACTGATGTTTGACCTAAATTCAAGCAGGTTTCAATTAGGATTAATGGGCTTTACATCGTGCGTAGATTGATATGATATATTTGTACAGTCATATCCATTTCGAGTGAATAAACATTTAGGGATATTTATATATGTATATATAACTATTTGAAATCTTACCAAATTAGAAAATACCAACTCAAATGTCTATATTTGCGAAAACACTACCTAATCATATGATAATTTCATAATAACTGTTGTGTTAGTCAAATCATTAAATGTAACTTTTTTGTAATTTTTTTTCTTTTTTTCTTTGTTAATCTTTTCATGTATATAACCCTTTTCTTCCCTTTGTACCAAAATATATTATCTTCTTAGGGTTTGCACCGCAAACTATAATTTTTCAATAATAATCAAAAATACATACACAAAGAAAAACTATTCCAAAATATTACAATTCATCCATCCCATCTAATTCCTTACCCTATCCTCACCTCCATCCCAACTCATACTATCACCCCATCAGAATCGTCGTCGAAATCGTCGCTGAGTGTGGCAGTTCATTGGAGTCAATGATGGAATCCGAGATGTTATCGGAATCATCATCGGAATCCGACATGTCTGAAATAGAGCGCTTGAATAAAAAAATAAAATTATACGCATGAAGGAAAAAAGCAGAGTATCTGAACAAAAAAATAAAATAAAAATAGAGCGTGTGAATAAAAAAAAAGCGCCTTAACAAAAATACAGTAAGTCTGAATAAAACAAAATATAGCATGTGTAGAAAAAACTTTGTACATCATTGAATAAGAACAGATCTCCTCTTTTTTCTTTTTTCTTTTTTCATATCAAAAAACTCTAAAACCTCAAATTGAATAGAAACAAAATTGACACCACAACATAACAAGTTCAAGTTGTGCTAGAAAACCTAAAAGTATTATTTGCATAATTTACTATAAGAGCATTAGATGTGTGGCTTTGCGCATATGAAAAGAATTGTAAGGATATATGCACCTACATCAGTATGTATGTGTGACACCAGAAAATACACTAATACTTTCATGAAATGTTTGAAAAGCTTCTAACATGGTTAGAGACATGGTGAAAGGTAGGCTGGAACACAGAAGCTCAGCTCTAACATCTCACGAACCATAAATAACACCTTAGCCCAGGTATTTCAGGGTTTTGATGTAATTAAGCTCGAGTAGTCCAGTTAGATATATGTCCAATCTTTGACAGGAGCACGAGTAACTGAGTGCTGAGTCAGATATATGTCCATTTTATCACACATTTGAATTGTACATTTTGTGCAATTTAGATTAACATTTCAATAAGGACAATTTTGTAATTTTATCTCTAAAACGTTAAAATTTGACTCACAGCTACAGGTATTACAAAATATTATATGATTTGTATAGTGTCTTTGTAAATATGAAGATTTGATGCTGCATTTTATATATTTTTAAAATTTTAGATGCTTATATCAAAAAAATTAATTACATTAGATTTACTTGACATGTCCCCCTTTCGCAGGTCGAAGGTGTGTGGTTTCCCGCGAGAATGACTTATTTAAGGTATTTTTGTCCAAAGTATAACACTTGAAATGATTAATATGTGGGTCTATTGATATTGTATACTAAATGCGTTATTTTATCGTAAGCATCGACACATAAGTAAAAAGATGCCATGTCACCTTAAAATCAACCAATAAGTGTCATCTTTTTCACTTTTCTGATAAGAAAGACTCGAATCTTTAGGAAGGCCTGAGTCTTTCTCAACCTGTTTGGTTGTTTGTGTATCACCAACTCTTTTCTTTCTTGTTTGCTGAGAGATCAACAATGAAAGCAGTAAAGATAAAGAGTGGACATAGTGTTTATACATATTCATCTCTTAACCAAAACTATCAAATAAGAGATTTACATCCAGTACAAAGTGGGATTTTTGAGAACTTTGCATTATGATCGTCTTCACTAGTATACACCATTCTCCCTCTCCTTCACCAATCCTCCAGATCAATAACAGAGATCCCATATATTATCAACGTCTTGTTAACATAGTCTACACCAATTACAACTTGTATCAATCCCTTAGACGTCACCCTAAGTGCACCCTGCTTAACCCCGGATCAAGTCTTAGCACTTCAGTTTCTATATCCTCCCTGATAAAACTTTTGTACCCTCAAATTCAATACCCTAAGGAATGCAGTAAGACTGTCAACATTGAGGTCATGAATAAAAGAACAATAAGGCTTGGGCATTCGGGCTTCTACAGTAAGGAATGGTTTATCCTGGATTGCTTCTGGTTGAAAAGGATTGTTGCCGCAAGGTCTGAGATACAGTAAGGCCAAGATCAATAAAGGGGTCCAGATGAAGAAAGGAATCACGTGGGATCCTTTGCAGAGTTCATCGTCCTTTCAGTGTCATCAAAAGAAGTCATTGGTTTTGACTAAATGGTTCCAGGGTAGAATGAAAGCGATGTTTCGGGGAAAGGACGACTTCGACAACGGTCCCAATTTTGGGATTGCAAATAAATACAGAAGGTGATGCCCATGATTGGTAACCTTTGAAGCTTGCGAATCTCCATTGCTTTGAAAGTGAATACTCGTGCAGTAAAGCTCCAAGTGAAGAGAAGTGAAAAGATGATTGCTGAAGATCTGAACTAGAAATCTGAAAGCAGAGTTTGAATAGTGGTGGTGTTCAACAAAAAAAATAAAGAAGCTGTTCAAAGTCCTATAGAGGAGGAGAAAAGTTCTTGAGTTTTGGTTTGTATAGTCATTTAAATAGTGTAAAGTGATAGGTTGATTGTGAGCCAAAAACAATCACACTTAGTGCTATCCTCCTGATTTATCGCATTGATAATCAAGAAAAAATTGGAGTAAGGGATATAGCCAACCGTTCTAGGCTTAACAACTATTGGAAAGGAACTCTACTTTATTTAGCTTGGAAAGAGGTTACTGATCTGAGTTTTAAGATGGCAGGAGCTGGCAAAGTCTTCATTCCATTTGATGCTCATCCCACTCCGTTCAAGGATCACAAGTTCAATCATTGGAAAGCCATATTGTTGTTTCATTTTGACCAAGCTGATGAACGAATGAGAAAAACTGTCCTTAAAGAGAGATTCATCCCTATGGGTCCTTCTTTGGATCCAAATGATAGATGGAAACTTGTTCCCAAAGAGGAAAAAAATTTCTCTAAGGAGGACAAGGAACTCATTCAAGTTGATAGACGAGCCTTAGAGATTAGTGTAAAATCCCTAGGCAGTGACATGCTTGAACTAGCCATACGTTGCAAATCAGCAAAGGAGGCATGGAGTACCTTAATTTTAAGGAATGATGGCACGGATCAAATTCGTGAGAACAAGGTGAATCTTCACATTCAGTAATATGAGCTCATAAACATGAATCACAATGAGATTTTGACAGAGTTCTTTGGTAGATTTAACATTCTTTTCAATACTCTCAGGGAGCTTGGGGAGAATATTTCTTCTCCAAAGGTTAACTTGAAGTTTCTAAGGTGTCTCACACCCGAGTGGGACACCAAGGTTATTGCTATTAGGGAGTACAGAAAAATGGACCAAACCATCTTTTCTAACCTTTATGGTGTGCTGTTGACTTACATCATGGAGATTGAGTAGAGGAAGACCCAGGTGATCGACCAAAACAAGAAGCACATCTTCCTCAGAGCTCAAATCAAAACCTCAAAGGAAAGTGTTGCTGCAGCAGAGTCTTCTGACTCACAGTCAGAAGACTCAAGCAAGGAGTTGGCCATACTGAGCAAAATATTCAGAAAATACTTCAAAAAGATGGGAAGAACCAACAAAGACACCCCCGCACCAAGAGACCCTGAGCTCACCTGCTATAACTACGATAAGGTAGGACACTTTGTCGCTCAATGCAGGAAACCTACAAACAACCCTGCTACAAAGAAGAAACCAGAGCAGTAATCTTAAAGAAAGTTGTTAGTTCCACAGGTGTAACCTAGAGGGGGAGGGGGGGGGGGTGAATAAGTTATTTTAAAATTTTCAGTGTAATGCAGCGGAGTATTTAATCAGAATACATTGATAAACCTTGCAGACTTCAGAAGGTGTCTGTTGTAGAGACTTGTGCTTTGAAAACTTGTCTCTTTTTGCTATTTAGTTAATTCTTAACAGTTCTAGTATGCAAAATAAAGAAATGCAAGACAAGAACACATGATTTATACTGGTTCAGACACTCGTTATCAACTGATAAATGAGAACTTGGTCTAGTCTTTCCTTGGTGACTAGTGTAGTCAATCCAAGAGGTGAGTTCACTATCTTCTTGTTTTTGACTTACAGGATAACCCCTTTACAAGTGTGCAAACTTGCCAAAGGAAAATAACCTAGACCTTTACTCAGATCTTTCCTTGGACTCTGGTGCAGTTTTGTTCTTCAATGCAGACTAATGAACTCTCTTTTTCTTGCTTTTTACAATTCAGCTCCCTTGAACAGCTTTGAATTTAGATTTCTCTTATGCTTTTGTACGTTCAATCATTTTTCAACCCTGTTCTCTAAGCTCCTTTGATCCCCTTTTATAGGCTGAGGGAATTTGAACTTTGATTGTACTTGATCAAATGTTGACAGCCTGTCTGTTAGCAACTCATGTGACCCCTTAATTGATGTTGACAGATCAGCTTTATTCTGAACGTGGTATAGTTTCTCCATACCTTAAATCTTCGATTTGACCAATCCTTTGATCCTTGTCTAACCTAAGCAACCATCTCTGCTGCACTCAGTCTTTTGCAACTTAATTTGCACTTAGTACCATTGAGACCTCGTCTGCAGCCGGTGACTGCTACAACTTTGTCTACGCTCAGCACTGCTGCAACCTTTTCTACATTGCTGTGTTGGCCCTTGCAACAAGATTGATCGTAGATCCTGAAACATTTGTAGGTCTTTTGCTATCCATGTATGTCTTACCTTCCTTGTTGAAATCTCCCATTAGTAGTCTGTATCTTGCGGCTCACAATGCTCTCTGTCTGTGACCGTCTACTCTCCCGCGTCAAAGCTAGACTTCAGATTGTTAATTGCATTATTAAAATCATTTTTAAAAAGAATTTTTCTAAATAAAAAAATTGTCATGTAGTAGAGAGTTTACAAAATATTCACCTATGTTGTTGTCCTCCTTTGTTGTGCTTTGGAAGGTGGCCTTCAGATTGTCCTCCATGCCATCTTTTCTCCTCCTTAGACTGCTCCCCCTAAGGTCTTGACGGTTATCTATACTTTGTAGACCTTTCACCTTCTGCTGCAATGTGAGATTTTCTTTCGTGTTCTTCTTTTGCAGACTTGGACCTAGCTGTTGCTGTCTCCTCCCCTTTTTTATTGCTTTCTCCCCTTTTTTGTTAGCATCCCCTTGAAGAGCTGCTGTGAGGACTTCAATTGCGGCTCTGAGAGCTTGCAATTCGGAAGAGGTGACTTGGTGAGCAGCTGTGTTTTGGCAGTCTCAAGTTGCAGCTTGCTTTTCAACATGCTTAGTCTTTTGTCATTTTTGAGAATATACTCCTTGAGCTCCCTTTGAGTGGTCTACAGAGAGGTCTACAGTCTGCGTAGATTTGCTGAGTGTTGTCCCCTTATTTTGTTGAGGTTAGAGGAGCTGAGTCTTTTCTGTTGGAGATTGAGAGCATAGCTCCTTTGAATCTGTTTGAGAAGACTTTCAGCTATATCCGAAAGAATGTCATGGAACTCTTCAAAACACTTTTTCTTGGTTTCCTTCTCTGACTCCATCTCGTCTGCAACTGCTGCTCATCTTTCGAGAAGATCTTTGAATGCATCCCTTATCCATTGATGCATATTGTATACTTCCTGATCCAATTGCCTCATTCTATATTCCACTGTTGTTTCTAGTGGAGAGGGTTGATGAGGTGGAGGAATTTTAGCAGTGGCTATTGTTCTGTCAGTAGAGGATGGTCTTTCATGTATTGGTGTCTGCCTGATGTCTTTTAGGGTTTGCCTCAAACTGTTGCAAGAAGTCTGGGGTGTCATGGGGATGTTGGATGTTCCAGTGTATAATAGACCTTTGGGATATCCAACAGATGGTGAATCTATCCTAGTCTACACTAGCCCAAACGAGGATATAGGAGTGAATATCAGGTTCAGAAGGGACACATCCTGGGTGTGCATGTGCTCCTGACTTGTGGAGATGTCACTCATCAGCTGCTTCTTGATTTCTTTAAGTATTACTCCTTTGAAAGGGCTGTCATCTGCAGTTCACCCCTCCTTGAGTACAGAAGTCATATCAGGTGACTCATCTTCATATATGACTACTTCCTCCGCCTTTGTTGGAGTAAGGTCAAGAGTTGTGACCTCTATAAACCCTTCTTGTGCAGTAGTCTGCTCAACCTCTGCTCCATTTTCTTCTGAAGTAACCTTTGCTGCTCCTGATCCATATGTTACTGAATGTCTGCTGTTGGGGCCTCTGTTGTTGATCTTTTTGTTTCTGACCCTGCTACTGTTGTTTCCTTTATTGATGGCTCTGTTGCCTCTGGCTCGTCTGTTTTAGGTGCCTCAACTGTTAATTCTTCTGTTTTTGTTGACCCTGCTACTGTTGGTATTGGCTCTGCTGCTGCGGTTGGTTCTGTTGCTGTTGGCTGGCTTTGTTGCAAGAGGAGCTCAATGGGTTTGAGAGAAATGAGGTATGGCATCTAGTTCCTAGACCTAAGAATTATCCTATTGTAGGATGCAAATAGTGCTTGAGATAAGAAAGTGATGAAAATGGGACTATAGTTAGAAACAAGGCAAGGCTTGTTGATAAGGGATATTCACATGAGGAAGGTATCGATTTCGATGAAACCTTTGCTCTTGTGGCTAGAATTGAAGCCATAAGAATGTTCTTGGCATATGCTGCATATATAGACTTTAAGGTATATCAAATAGATGTCAAAAATGCATTCGTAAACGGACAATTGCACGAACAAGTATATGTAGAACAACCACCAGGCTTTGAGGACTATAAGTATCCAGAACATGTCCACAAGCTTGACAAGGCCCTCTATGGATTGAAACAAGCTCCTAGAGTTTGGTATGAAATCTTGTCAAGTTTCTTCATTAATCATGGCTTTAAGAGAGGAAAACTAGACAAAACCTTTTTCATCAAACATCACAAGGATCATAGTTTATTGGTCCAAATTTATGTTGATGATATCATTTTTTGAAGTACTGATGAGAAATCATGATTTTTCAAGCTCATGACATCTATGTTTCAGATGAGCCTCATGGGTGAGCTCAAGTACTTCCTGGGTCTTCAAGTCCAGCAATGTAATAAAGGTACCTTCAAAAGCCAATCAATATGCTAAAAAATTTTGGTATGGAGAGTGCCTCAACAATGAAGACACCAATGAGCTTGACAATCATAATAGACAAGGATGAGTCTGGAACATAAGTTGATCAGAAGTTGTACAGGGGCATCATAGGATCTTTGCTATACCTTATTGTTAGTAAGCCTGATATCCTATACTCTGTGTATTTATGTTCTAGGTACTAATACAGTCCTAAGGAATCACACCTTACAGCAGTTAAAAGAATCCTTAGATATCTGAAAGGGACTCCTAACTTAGGGTTATGGTATCCTAAAGAATCTGGGTTAAAATTGATGGATTTCTCAGATTCTGACTTTACAGGTTGCCCAATAAACAAGAAAAGTACAAGTGGATCATGTCAATACCTTGGTTCAAGATCGGTGTCATGGTTTAGTAAGAAACAGTCAATTATATCAATCTCTACTACAAAAGCAGAATATGTTGCTGCAGCAAGCTGAGTTGCACAGATACTATGGATGAAGACTCAACTTATTGACTATGGGCTAAGCATCTCTAAAACTTCTACCTATTGTTACAACACTTCTTCTATTGCAATATCTAAAAATCCTGTGTTTCTTTCTAGGACAAAACACATAGATATAAGATATCATTTCATCAGAGATCATGTACAGAAGGGTAATATAAAACTAGAATTTATTCCTACTGACAACCAAGTTGTTGACATATTCACAAAACCCTTAGATGAGTCTAAATTTTTTTATTTTAGGGGAGAATTACGCATGCTAGATCTAAATGCCTAAGGCTGTCATCCTTGAGACTTCATGCTTTTGTGAACAAAAGCTTTAGGCTAAAGTAGAAAGGTTCAAACCTTCTTCAGTAATGCTTGGTCTGCTATCTTGCTACATTAAGATACATAAAACCAATGTACTAAACGATCACTTCATAAATTAGGCTACTTCCCGTTAACGGCTAATTTATGACCACACATCACGTTCCACCATTTCATCTCTCAATACAAGTTACATTATTTTCCTATAAATAAGGACTTAAGAGGGACATCAATCTTCATAACTACCCTTCTACGAACACATTATTGATCTCGAGAATTCTTTGAACTCCCCATATTTTCACCATGTCATCTTACTCATCTGGAACCAAGTTTCAGATCGAGTCCATTCTAGGTTTCCAATCACCTAACCTTGTTAATGATGACATCACACAAATAGTCAACCCTTTCTTCTTTGCACGTAGGGATCTCCTCTTGGGGCTCACAGGAATTATCTGGCGAACGATAAAGCAGTGTGATGATGATAAAGGAGATCAGAAACATGGAAAGCCAAGACAGACTCTCAATTAGATCAATGATCTACCAGATATTTAGAAACAAAGGAAACATGCTCAATAAACAACATTCTTTACTTTCGTTAATCTTTAGAATACCCCACATGTTATTCTATGCCGAATGGAATCATTTGAAGAGATCAAGTTCAAGTGGTAAATATGGAAATCCTGTGGAATGTAACAAGTCTTACATCCCTGGAGCTGTTGTAAAAAATGGATCTTACAGATGCATAATGCTCATGATGAGGAATTTGACAGCAGCAAGGATCTTGTGCTTTTACTTTGCTGCTTTCATTACATTTAACCCTACTGTTAATCAACTAAAACCAACAGAAAGCTAAAAAGAACTAATGTTACAGCAGTAAGGTTCCACATTACTGCAGTGCTAAGAGCAACTCTACTGTCCAACTAATCTTTGTCAGTTTGACAGTAAAACTCAAAAAAAGAGACTATTCACCCCTCACCCCCAAGTCTCACAATAAGCTATCTCGGGACTTTCGGAGACTCAACTGGCCGCAAAAGAGTTACTTGCAGTAGAGTCCCAACAGCAAACTGTGGAAGATAGAAGAAAAAGGAGACAATGGACCGACGATCATCTATCCGAGAACATCATAGGTAACGCAAATAATCTAGTAAGGACTAGAAGGGTTACTGCTGAGGGAATGCCGTTCTGCATGATTCATCTCAGAGGTAGATCCGAAGAAGATTGAAGAAGCTATTAAGGATAGTGAATGGATCATTGCTATGCAAGAAGAACTCAATGAATTCAAAAGGAATGAGGTATGACATCTAGTTCCTAGACGTAAAAACAATCATGTGGTAGGATGCAAATAAGTTTTTAGGAACAAAAGTGATGAAAATGGAACTATCATTAGAAATAAAGCTAGAGTTGTTGCTAAGGGATATTCCTAGGAGGAAGACATTGATTTTGATGAAACCTTTCTCTATAACAAAACTTGAAGTTATTAGAATGTTTCTAGCAAGTGCTGTATATAGGGATTTTAAAGTATATCAAATGGATGTTAAAAGTGCCTTTCTGAATGGAAAATTACATGAGGAAATATATCTAGAATAACCTCCCGGCTTTGAGAATTACAAATATCCTGAGTATGTCTACCGACTTGACAAAGCTCTTTATAGTTTAAAATAGGCTCCAAGTTTCTCCAAGTTCTATTGTAGGAAACTCTTCTGTGGTTTCTTTTGTTGTGTACTGATTTCTGCAATCGCATCACTGTTTCAAGCCATGAGGCACATGAGTGACTTTTGAGCTCTTGAGGCTGAATCATCATCGTCTAACTCAATGTCACTCCATGTTTTTACACCCAGAGCCTTTCCTTTTATGAAAGGATTTCTTTGAGGTTGCTTCTCTGGTTTTTTCTTTGCAACTGGGTTATTTGCAGGTTTCATGCACTGAGTGGTAAAGTCCCCTACCTGATGCATACTGTCATTTACACGTCAAATTAATATTTATGAGCACTCACTTCACTCTATAAATATAGATTTAAATGTAGTAGTGGAAGTAAGGGTCGAGCACACAGAGAAATTTGGAACTGATCAACTAAAATAACTTAAGACTTTTACTATTCTAGGAATTTGGGGGGGGGGGGGGTTGTTTAAAAGGTTGAATAACTAAACTAATGATTCAGAAATGTAAATATTAAACTAGATAGCAGGATAGGTTGCTTAGATAGGGAGAAATACAGGGATTATGGTTGATTCATTTCGAATTACTTAAATCAATCATTGATATTAATAAGTCTTAGGTGTGATGATTAAAATGGAATGTTTATAATGAGTATTGGCTTAACTTACTACGTTCCTTAGCTTTTAACTTCTAATTAGATCAGACAGTTAAACTAACTCAAGGTATCTAACACAAGAGCTGATTCATAACATGGAACCTAACATACATAACATTTATAGCAATTAGCTTAAACTACTCATGTTACATGCATTATCAACCATTGATTGTATATGACAATTA
>JAOVYX010002666.1:0-11588 GCA_035668315.1 Drosera spatulata
TGCAAGAAATGAAGATGAATTTTGATTAAGTTATGATCATGTTTGTAATAAATATGTTTGAGACAGTATTTTAAGATCCCGCCGCGTATCTGTATAATATTTAAGTAAACTTGTGGACTTAAAATGATGATGTTTTAAGTGTAATTTTATTTAGTATTTATTCTAAACCCGGAAGTTGAATTGCCTGGTTAGGGATTGTAGGACCTTAGTGGCAGTAATGTTACGTAGATTTTCTAGAAAAAGATCGAAAAACTCGAGGCGTTACGGAAACAATAAAAGAGAAAAAAATTATGTCATTGAGAATTAACGTTGAAAGAGAAAAAGAAACCTAAATTTATGTATATTCAATCAATATTATAAAAGTTATATTTTTTCGTCCCGAATAAATTACGATAATACGCACTTTGAGATGTTTTGTTCTTATTTTTAACAATATCATAAAAACCTTAAAATATCTCATGATTAAAATTTATTACTCAATCTATCATTAATACCTCACAACAATTTTATAAAAAAATAAAATTTGATCGTATTAAATTAGATCTTAAAATATCATAATTTATTTAGGACGTAGGGATAAGAAGAAAATAGTACAAAATCTTCTTGTTGATTTTCATAAACTAATTATGTATTTTTTATTAACAATTATGATTCTATTATTATATGTTAATAAAAATAAATGACTAATGAATATTAAATAATTATAAAAAATTATAAAAATCTCAATAATTAAATATATACTAATAACAGATAATTTATGCTAAGAATAAACTTCTTTTTTCCTTCAAGATTTTCCATTTTGCTATCATCATTTTCATCGTCTTCAAATCTCATTTCGCCAAACATAAGGGCCCCACATCTCATTTCTAACCCCATCCCCTCCTCCATCCATCTCCTCCCCTCTTACTTTTCCAGAGAGAGACAACACTACATCGCATCACAAAATTCGCGGATCCCAAATCACCCATTCATTCTAGAGAGAGAAACTCCGTACACCTCCCCCCTCTCCTCTCCTCTCCTCTCGTTTCCCCCGTCAATGGCGCCACTCGATCACCGCCACCACCAATCTCCACCACCACAACATTATCTCCATTAATCCCCAAATCGAAACCCTAACCCTAGCTTTTCATCCATCGGTCGAGGAAATCGGATCTAGAGGCGAGGACTCGTTCGATTCTGATCGGATCTGTGGTGTGTGTGAGATTCGAGGTGCGATTTGCGAGGGGGTGAAGTGATGCCGTCGCACGCGGATCTGGATCGGCAGATCGAGCAGTTGATGGAGTGCAAGGCGTTGTCGGAGGGAGAGGTGAAGGCGCTGTGTGATCAGGCGAGGGCGATCCTTGTCGAGGAATGGAACGTGCAGCCGGTCAAGTGTCCGGTGACGGTTTGTGGTGATATTCATGGACAGTTTTATGATCTGATTGAGTTGTTTAGGATCGGAGGGAATGCGCCCGATACTAATTACCTGTTCATGGGCGATTATGTAGGTCAGTTTTCGGCCTCGTAATCTCGATTCGCTTGATAAATATGCGATGTGTGGTATTTGGAGGGAAGAATGGATTGGCAATGTCAATAGTGTGGTTATTGAGGGAATGAAATCCAATTTTATGGGTGATTAGGCTATCGTTGCGTAGAGTCTATGTTGGTTGACTGCGTATTGTGTTGTTAAATGACCCTTCGGTTTGCAGGTTATTGGGTGCAACCAGGTTTAGTTCGGGTGAGCTTTTAAAAAATGTTTTGAATCATGGTTTTGAGGTTGTAAAATCCCTTGTGCAAGTCCGAGAACGAGGTACATAATTGTGGTTTCTAAAGAGAAGTCTGAATAGTTGATGTTACGTGTTGCATTTGGATTTTGGAACCTTGCATTCTGTTTGTAAATTATTTAAAATCGCCATGATTGAGGTGGGAACTTTTGTGCTCCAATTTAAGTTACGATTGAGAGGTATGCCATCGATGTTTTGGATGGCATACAAATGTTTCTCTAGATATCGACATTGACAGCGGGTATAATTGTAGAAAGGGATTCCATATGTAGTTCAAGAGAGGAAAAGGCCAGGACATGCCTTGTTGTGGAGACGATACGGCTTGCTAATTTGGTGGTGAACATATTTGTCAAGTGCTTCAGATGAGATGCCGGTGCTTTATCGCATGCATAAGTAATTAATTGAATCAAAATGTGTTACAACTTACATGACATGTATTCAAAGAAATATGGTTATCCTTGGAGTCCTAAACAGAGATTCATTTATATGCACTTTCCTCGTCACATGACTTGCGAGTAAGTTGCATTGGAGACATTCTTCCTTCACTGCTTTACTATGAGAGTCCACAAAGGAAACATGGATATGGAGCACAAGGTGCTGTCCAGAGGAATTGATACGTAAGAGTTCAATGTTGCTTCTGAGTGTAGGACCAAGGAAATATCTGGACTAACAACTTTTGGTTTTTTAGGTCCCTGTTTCAAAATAGTTCAAATTTCATCTTTAAATTATGATGGCTGATCCGAAAAAGGCAATTTGAGCCATTGGTTTGGTAGGCTCCGCATTGCTAATCTAAGGTTAGGACTCAAGATAACAAAGATGTTTTGATCTCTTTCAGAAACAAATGTTAACTGGTTGCTTATCTTGTCTTGGAAGTTAAAGGGCATCTATATGCATGTGGCGTTGCATGGAAAAGTGACATGAGTGAAAATATGATAGATATTTAAATGACACCAAGTTAGCTCGATGGGAAAATTTTGTGTGTTTGGTCCGGTCAAATGCTACTGACTTACTAAGCAGACAATAGTTGTTAGTTTTATTTATTTGTTGGAGGTCTAAACAGTGAATGAAGTAGAGAGATACCTTTTCTGATGCAATTATATTGGAACTCTTTTTTCTCTTCTGCCTATTGCCGATATGAATGTGGCTGAATGAAAAAAACTGCCTCCTTTTGATAGTGGCAGCGTCGGCAAAGCATTATCTTGATAATAGTTTTTCAGGCAGATGGCACCAGACATAATTTCATAATGGAACCTAATTGACATAGAAATTGGCAGATGTGTTTTGTTTGATGAAGTCGCTGATGCAGCATATTTTATGCTGGTCTCAGTATCTTTTTATTTATCTGTATGTATCTGGCCATGGACAAGGCCACTATCATCTAGTCGAGCTTGATAATCATATTCTGATGGGTTATGCTTCCGACTTTAGTTCCTAATGTTCATGATCTGTTGGCATTCTATTGGTGATATTGCAATGGACATAATTTTTAATCTTTTTCCGTGAAGTTTTTATATATCTTAATTCCCTTTAAGGCTTTGGTCAGTATTAGATCCTTTTTCTCCATCCTTTGGTCTTTGACCGTACTAACCCAAGCTTCATCCTATACTAGAGGGAGTATTTCAGCTCCCAACATTTTCTTTTTTTACTTTTAATGACCGTTATCTTATTTTTGGTTTTGCAGATCGTGGTTACTATTCAGTTGAAACAGTAACACTTTTGGTGGCCCTTAAAGTTCGTTATAGAGACAGAATTACTATCCTCAGAGGGAACCATGAGAGTCGGCAAATAACTCAAGTGTAAGATTTTAGTTTTTCTTGCTTTAAACAGAAGTGCACATCTTCTCAGCCTTTCCAAGATTTCCTACCCTCTGCACCCCTTTAGCCAATTCTATGACTCCCTCCATCTCCATCCCATAAAAGATGCAAGAAATTGACTATTGTTGAATTTTATACAAATGATTTATTTGTCCTTTTGGTTTTGTGGGAGAGAGAGGAGTGAGGAAAAGAAAAAGAGGAGGAAAAATAATGGGATGAGTTGATGTGATATAAAGTAAAAAGTATGGGTGTTTTGGTAGTTTTGTAAAAAAAAGTTTTTAAATATGTGATATAAAAAAAAGTATGGGTGTTTTGGTACTTTTGTAGGACATTCAAATCAGGGAAGTGTTAGTATGTTTTGTGGGATAGAGTGAGTACATGTTACTCGTTTTTCTAATAAGGTTGCTGCCACTTTCCTTTACTCCCAGCTTCCTTTAGTGGTTTGTTTTCAGTGTTTTAGAAGTACCAGTAACAGATTTTGAACAAAATAATTTATTTCAAGTTTGTGATACCCCACCTGATTCAGCTGAAAGTGATGCTAGTTGAGGACTTATGTTGCATTACTTAACAATCGAGCTTGTGCATGGTTTATTGACGACCCCTCTGCTCTTAAGATTTGCCTGTTGATTTGTGATGGTCAATGCTTTACTCGTTCCCATGGCTGACTCTCTAAGACTTTCAACATTGGATTCGCCATTCTCTTTTCATGCAAACTTGGTGTTTTATATCGGATGAGAATACAGTTGGAATTAGTACTGCAAGCTTGCAAGGTCAATGTTTTCATGTAATCAATGCAGGTGTTCCCTTCTCCTGTTATAAAATGTACTACCGGGACTAAGTTTAGGGATTGTGTCCATTGCCTTCACCCTACTTTTGGAACAAGATTCTAAATATTACATTATTGCTTGCCAGCATTACTCCATTTTTACTTGCTACCCGTTGATTACTTGTTTGTATTATATTAAGGATTAAGGCAGGCATAAAGGTAAGTTCTTTTCTCCTGCGAACAATATTGAGCTTGGTGCCATATCATATTCATGATTTTCCTGTTTTACCATTATGGTTATTCAAGATGTTCTTATATATCTTTTGTGCTTATGCAGGTATGGATTTTACGATGAGTGTTTGAGAAAATATGGCAATGCCAATGTCTGGAAGCATTTTACTGACCTCTTTGATTATTTGCCTCTCACAGCACTCATTGAGAGTCAGGTTTATGTTGTGCATACCTTTTTCTACCTTATATTTTTCTCTTTGGAGATGGATTTATATCCTTAGACTTCAGGTGTTCTGCTTGCACGGAGGGCTTTCCCCGTCTTTGGATACATTGGACAATATCCGAGCTTTGGATCGCATACAGGAGGTAGGATTGATTTCCTATTTGGTTTTCCATTATGTTTTCTATGTAGGAGGTGTGCCTCTGAATATGTATTCTGTGCTGTTCTGTTTCTTGTGTATTCTGGATCCATGGAACAGGTACCACACGAAGGACCCATGTGCGATCTCTTGTGGTCTGATCCTGATGATCGATGTGGTTGGGGAATATCTCCTAGAGGCGCTGGGTACACATTCGGACAGGATATAGCTACCCAGTTCAACCACACCAACGGGCTCAGTCTCATTTCAAGAGCCCACCAGCTAGTAATGGAAGGTTACAATTGGTGCCAGGTTTGTAAAGTGATCATCATCCAGTTCGTACTCGATCTTGTTTCATCGGCTTCTTCCATAAGAATCCCTATGTCTCCCTTTTTTCAAATACAGGAGAAGAATGTTGTGACCGTATTTAGTGCTCCAAATTATTGCTACCGCTGCGGAAACATGGCTGCTATTCTTGAGATTGGGGAGAACATGGAACAGAACTTCTTACAGTTTGATCCAGCACCAAGGCAGATTGAGCCTGACACAACTCGCAAGACCCCCGACTATTTTTTGTGATTGCATCCAGTTTTTTTCCCTCATCATGTTGGTATCGGTTTCTATCTGATAAGTTGGATCTTGTTGCAACAATCAATCAGTCTCTTGCCATTCTTTCTCAAGAATCTACGCTGCAGCTGCTGCAGAAGTTCTCGGGGTGCTCAGATTTGATGGCAGGTCCAGTAGTTCCTTAATATTCCTGTATATTCTTCGGACGCCAAGTAAATTTGGCAAATGGCAAGACCTCGAATGTGTAATTTTAAGGTGATGAGACAGGTTTGCTCTCTCAAACCCCATTTTTGTCTGACTGCTGGTGGTGGGAAATTAGAATTGAACATGGCGATAATACGTTAAATAGGATTTCTTTGTTCTGAGTGTTAGAGGTATAAACTTGGTGTGATTTCAGCATTAGACGTTTGAATTGTGTTCATTCTGGATAGTTGCTACTTCGCTGGCTGTAGGTTGTTCAAGGAAGAGATGTTCCATTTTATTTTTACCCATTGTAACATTACTTTCCATTGTTGTGCGCGTGTTATTCTTACTCGGGTGGGAAGGGCATACTATTGAGAGTACTATGTTGGAATGCTCTTACGTGAGAGGACCACTTCTCGTTAGAAAATGTTTGTTCAAGTGTTCATTTTAAATTCGAGTTAGGAAAGATGCATGCACAAAGTCTTTTGGATATTTATTTTTTTATCAACAGGATTCGAACTAGAGATTTTCAAAAAGAAATCAAGCTCTTGGCTTTTTGTATCAACGTGCGTTGGTAAAGATCGGGGTGCAACATGGAACTTACCATGATAGTTCATCCTTGGTTTAAGAACAATGTGAGTGAACAAGGTAGTCGAGGACTTAGGTTCAAATAGCGAGGTAAACTTCCAAACGTCCAATTATAATGAGGAATACGTTAAGAGCTAAGCAGAACGGTGTCATGTCACATTTTGAAATAATCTACAACTTCAAATCCATAGATTAATCTTATTCGTCACACACAACTTTGTGCATATTATGTCACATATTGATCAAGCCTATATGTTAAAATTAGGATCATAAAGAATATAATTGTTTGGGTTAAATTCGAAAAATGGGCCTGAACTCGGGAATCCAGACATCTAAAGCGGACTATTAGTCTGTTGAGCCCTGATCCAGACACGGGAATCTGCGCGAATAAAAAACAACAAGCTCGATTAATCAGGTCCGAAAGGTGATCCTCGGAAATCGACTCCGATGTCGAAGTCAGCCTCGATCCAGAAATAAATATCAATGACTGAATTGGGATCCAAGAAATCTTACCTTTTTACATAATAAATGAAAAATATTTATAAAATATTATTCACGTTTTATATGATGAACATTTATCACCATCTCAAGAGATGTGAGACTTAATCATCCATGAAATGCCACTTGATCTTTTCTTATAGACTCTTGACTTAATGGTGTTGAATCTTTAACCCATAAAATCATAATTATTTTGTACCAATAATAACCATCCAGACAAATACTATCAACCAAACATATGAAAAGTTTCTATAAAATGCATTGGATACTAAACACAATGCATTGAACACTCTTTATCAAGGTGATGGGGAGAGCCAAAACAGATGCATAACATGCTAAAAAGCCTATAAAGAAACCTCAAAGCTACCAGTTATCCAACTGCATCTGATCTACTGTTACTAGCCTTATATAAACAGCATTATGGGCTCAAACTAGCTTTTCATGGGCATACGGCTCAGAATTAAATACTCTCTGGATAACCTAAGTGATTAATGACTCTTTCAATTAACTTATAATTTTGTACTTCTTTTTGATTATTTCTTTCCTTCGTTGCCTCGTCCCATATTAATTATTATATTTTTTTATTTGATCAGTCTCAAAATAAATATAATTTTTTCTATTTTAATAACTTTTTAACCTATCAAATCAATATCGTCTGTTATAATATATATATTATTTTCTCTCATAAATATTATAATAAATCTTATTATCATAAAAAAAAATTTTTCTTCGTCAAAATTCATATAAATTTTTATAACGAATCAAAATGTTTCAATAAATATGAAACGAAAAAAAAAAAAAAAAAAAAAAGCTTTCCAACAACACTGTAATGACAGCGAATCATGATACGGATTTTCGTAACTAATCACGTGAATTGATGCTACCCTCATTTCTTTATCAGCTACTATTAGCCAAAAAAGAGACACAAAGATAATGCTTATCTTTTATTAGGACCAGAAAGCGATGTAGAGCAATGATATAAGAAGATGCACTTGAGATTATTTGATATACTCATATGGAGAATAATGGAATACTGCTTATCATATCTAAATTTCAAAGACAGAATAAACACAGAAGACAAAGGTCAAGATGAGAGCAAATTAGCAGAGGTCCTATTTGGTGGAAATTTATGCATTGGGTTTCCTTATCCGAACGCTGATTAGTCAAGTTGAAGATTATGAAATCTCTTTCAATAAAGCATATGTTTGCACCGTAATCTTCGTTGGCTATAAAAATTTTATAAATAATTGGTTCAACTCCATAGTATTCCTGGTTCGGACAATAACAACATTCCAATATTTCCATTAAAGCCGAATCCATCAACTATTCCTAATTACTACTCCCCCGTTTCAATGAATTCACAACATTATTTTATACAAACAATGAAGTTATTCATGCTACGAATTGTTTTACGGACGATTAAACATCATTTTACATAAAATTATTCCGAAATATTAATCATAATTTCAATTATATACTTTAATATTAGATAATTTTTTTATATTATTAAGACGAATAATAAATCTTTTCAAAATACATATTGAATAATATAAAAATAATAGGAAATATTCCTCATCATGATTCATCGTCCATCCCCCCACTCGAAAAATGGGAAACGAAACTCTACCACTAAGAGATCCAAAGACAATAACCATCCTTTTGTAATAAATCCATTTCTGCTTCTCCTGATAGATTTATTTCAAAACCACTATCAGGACATTCCCTGACGGCACATAATTAGATTTCTTTTTATCTTTTCAGAACTAAACTTCTTACATTTCGTACAATTATTGAGAGAGATTTAGTCTTAATTGGAATCCAAAAATAAATACTTCTACACCGTTGAAAATCAGAGTAAAACTTCAGACAACTCTCCCATGACTTCTTGTTCTAAATCTAACGCGTCTTCCGCACACTGGCTTGTTCCCGACGTTATTTTTTGACATTCATTTTTTATTCAATAATGTCGAATAAAAACTCACTTTCTCAAAAATAATTTCTTCAATAAAATTAAAATAGTTTTAATAAAAGACAAATTCTTATTAGAAAGAGGTTGAAAAAAAAAAAAAAAAAAACATCAAATAAGTACAACTGCTTGCTCTCTCACTCCTCTCCTTTCTCTTTCTCTCTGACCCGGCGACTCACACACACCCCCAGTAAAGAACCCGATCCCAACCCCAGATCTACACTACACACTAACCACTACCCACCCATTAACCACCACACCACCACTTTCACCTCATCAACTGTCTCTCAATTCTCCTCCATTTTTCTTTCAACCCGCATCCCAATTATGGATACCCGAAAGAGAAAACGGGTCATCATATCACCTTCCTCAAACACCTGTATCAAAGCTCTTACCCTATGCTTCTCCTTCTTCCCTTTCCTCCTCTTCCTATCCCACCACATCCACATCCAGGAGGTCGGGCTCGTCGGGTTCCGAAACCCCACCAGACTCGTCTCGAATAGACTACCCCAGTTGAGGATACAGAAACAAGTGCTGTTTCCGTATTGTGTTCTTGTGATTGTTGGTGTGAACAAGGAAGTGAATGAAAGATATAGGAGAGAAGATATTGAGTGCTTATATCATAGGCAGTTGAATGAATCCGATGTGGATAGAAGAGCGAACGAGGAATTTGATGTCCGTCCCGCCTTGTCGGCTGATGGGTACGACGAGTTCCGGTGGATATTCAGGTGCCCGGCACCGGCCAGGAATTACTCGGCGGTTGTCGGTCTGAGGTGGCGCCGGGGTGATTCAGCGGCAAGTGTTGATAAAGGTGGAGGAGTTTGTAAGTGGGATATGATGACATATGAGGCCGTGATGGATGGGGAGGAATCGGTTGTGTTGTTTGTCAAGGGATTGAATCTTAGACCCGACAGGGAATCCGACCCGAATCACTTTACTTGTCGTTTCGTGTGGGGAACCACAGGGAGGAATGGGGATGAGGTGCATACCTCTAAGGCAATCACGGCTGCTCAGGAGGTCGTCAGGTGTGCATTCCCCGAGGATGTGAAGATGTACATCAGGAAGGCTGAGAGAGTCGAGGTTACTATCAGTATGACAACTCGGATTCACGGGAGAGGTCACCTGCAGCAAATGATAGTACCATCAGTGGCGGAGATTCGAGGGAGGGGGTCGAGCAAAGGGAAAAGAGACGGAGATGGGAAGTACGAGCTTTGTGCGTGCACCATGGTGTGGAATCAAGCTTCCCCCATCAGAGAATGGATAATGTACCATGCTTGGCTCGGAGTGGAACGATGGTTCATCTACGACAATAACAGTGATGATGACCTGAAAGATGTGATCGAAGAGCTTGATGAGGAAAACTATAACGTTACCAGGCATGTATGGCCGTGGATTAAGTCTCAGGAAGCGGGATTCTCACATTGTGCTCTGAGAGCGAGGGATGAGTGCAGTTGGGTTGCGTTCTTTGATGTTGATGAGTTCTTCTATTTCCCTTCTCCAAGGCATCGAGGTGATAATGCTATGGTCAATCCAGGTCAAAACTCCCTACGGGAACTCGTGGCCAACCTTACATCTTCTGCTGCCAACATTGCTGAGATGAGAACTACCTGTTACAGCTTCGGTCCATCGGGGTTGACCTCAGTTCCAGTCCAAGGGGTCACTTCGGGTTACACTTGCCGACTCCAGAGTCCAGAGAGACACAAGTCTATCGTACGTCCTGATGCCCTCGATGATACCCTTCTCAATGCAGTCCATCACTTCAGACTGAGAAAGGAATTCAGATACCTGAATATGCCGTCGGGGACGATCCTGATAAATCATTATAAGTACCAAGCGTGGGAGAGTTTCAAAGCCAAGTTCTATAGGAGGGTTTCTACCTATGTAGCTGACTGGCAAGAGAATCAAAATGAAGGGTCAAGAGATAGGGCACCTGGACTTGGAACAGAGGCCATTGAGCCGCCGAATTGGCACTTACGTTTCTGTGAGGTTTGGGACACCCGTCTGAGGGACTTCGTTGTTGCAAATCTTGCTGATCCTACCACAGGGATTCTTCCTTGGCAGTCATCGGCTCTGCAGTGAAGTAGGAGAAACGGCAGCTTGCCTGCTGCACGCATAGACAAATCATGCACACTGTGACACACATACGCACAAAACATTTATCGGGATTTTCCATTGCTGTAATTTTGTAGGAAACGAGCAACAGGTAACTCACAGATTTCACATAGGTATTAGAAAGATAAGGCTTCCCTTTGTTGGATACTACACCCTTGATTGGATACTATACTCCCTTGATTGATTCATTGATTCATTTTTTTATCAAGTACATGTCTTCAAAGTTATGTGCCGGTCCTTGCTGGATACATGTCTTCTTTGAAATCCGAAGTCTTGATCACCGGCATTGTCAGAGTAGGCTGCTACAAGCATAGATCTCTATTGTATAAATCTACCTTTCTGTGACTCAATCAAGAAATGCTGACAAGAACGATCAGAAAATCAGTCAAAAGTACTGTCAAGCATTAAGCCGATAAGAAAAGAGTGCTACATGGATCCAGCCTGCTGGTAGAAAACCTCGAAAGCAAGACGATAGAAGCAGAACTACTGGTTCATGCTGCTAGACTACCCTGCTGAAGTTAGCATGTATTCCTGTACAGATTCTTGATCAATGCCAAAGACTGGTTACGAATCGGAACACTGTTATAAACATGATATCAAACAAGCATATGCACAAGAAAACAGAAAGTGGATGCCACAGAAAACCAGAAGCAGTATAGACCCAACAGATGCCGAGCAGGAAAACAGTGGATACAAAAAGTGAAGACCAATACTGAGCCAGTGAACTACTTATAGCCAGTC
>JAOVYX010002667.1:0-11588 GCA_035668315.1 Drosera spatulata
AAAGAGACAAACTCACCTCGTTCCATGATTTTCCTTGAGCGATGCGAGGGTATACTGGTGCTTTGGGATTGACAAAAACTACTGTATTTGAAACAGCTACCAGTTGCGGCTGATAAGAAAGAGTGGACGCAAAGATGAGACTAAATAGGAAACTGCTTCAAGTATAAATAGTACGAATGGTCGTCCAAGAATAATAAAGTGAACTTCAGAAGCTAACGTTCGACAGTCCACCGGTAAATAGTGCGAATGAGAAATCTGATCTTTGGTTTATTAGCAGCAGCCTCAGTGAGCCGTTTCCTGTCCGTGCATATGCACTGCTGAAATTAGCATATTGGAACTGCAAAGAGAACCACAATGACGCACTTATTATTCCAGTAGAGTTTACTTCAAAGTTTAATTGACCCTCGCAAAATGATCATAAGGGAAACAGTGATTCGCTACCTTTATAGGCGCAGTGAGGATCACTGGAGGACGAACTTTTGGATCACTAGCATTGCAGGATGCAGCACTGAAAAGAATAACAAATTAGTTTCTTGGAATTCAATCCATTCCATTTCATCGAAACAAAGGGAAGAAGCGTGTAAAAAGTTGAGCTTGGTATTACCTGAAGTTAGCTGGTGAAAAAACGCCAATCCAATCGTCCGGAGACGGGTTAGGAGAACTAAACCGAACCGTCACTGTTTCTCTATTTTGCAACTACAATTCAAAAAGATGCCTTACTCGTAAGAGTACATAGAGCTCCAAAAGGAACTAGCTGAGGATTTTACAGCAGTTACAAGTGAATGTACACCATCTCGAGTGATTTTGCTAGCGATGAAGCTAAAAAAGCTTCGGTGCAATCAAAGCTTACATCTTATTTTTTACTCCCTATTTGAGTTTCGTTTACATAAAAACTCCCTTGTATATTATATTTTGATTTGTATGCACTATATGTCATATGTATATATACTGTAATTTGCAAAAAAAAAAAAAACAAAATGTAAGGAAAACTTGATTTGGCGATTTTCTCTCAATTTAAGGTACCTTTAATCCCAGGAGCGTAGGATTTGCTCTAACATAAGCTTTCTCATCAAGGGCAACAGTAGCTTTGTGAATCGCAATTTTCGACAAGGGCTGAACCCCATGAGCCGAAGCATCCTCGACATAGGTGGCAGCACATAAGAGCATAAACAACACAAAAGCTGATATCTTCATTCCTGCCACCACCTAAACCTGAACAATAGACCAGAGGCACTACCACTACATTACCCCTCAATAAATTCAGTAACAGGAAATCACACAACTAACATATGCATAAACACACACAATTGCTTTAGCAGCATCGGGCCATAAAATATGTTTCATAAGATGGTCGGAACACGTTCACTCTGTGTCTTCGATCCTCCTTTATAGTAATGCAAATGTGTTATACTAAAGATGAAATTAGCGAATCGAAAGAGCAACTCAAAACCAAAGCAATCATGTTGAAGATGCTTGATAAAGTTATAAACAACCAGTGCTACCAGCAAAGCATTCTAAAACACATGTTCCACGAAGCGGCACACTCATTGTTTCTAAACGTATATGGACTTTTCCTCGTGAATCACACATTGTTACAACATCCACATACATGAAGGTTAAGTTCACCAACAACTAATACATCAACAATTCTACACAATTACCATCAAACTACATCAAAACCGCGACAAATGGAACAACACAATCACATAATCAGAACCCAAGAGAAGAGATGACACCACACCCACCCTTTCAAAGAATCCTGAAAATGGGTATGCTGAGAAACCTCAAGATCTCAAAGGGTTTTTAAAGGGTCCTCACAGCCCAGTTGCATAGTACTAGTGTGTATGCAAAGTAGCTATAGGGTTCCTCGTATTCTAATCATCTGGGTCGTTGAATTCCTGGTTTTTTGCAGGCTAGTGAAATGGGAGAGTGGGGAATATCCAGCAAATATCCCAGCTTCCTAGTACTAAAAACCATTAATGATCTTCTCATGTTTGCTCGATTCTTGCGGTGAATCGCCCAAACCCTCAACTGAAAGGGCAAACAGGATAATCTGATATAAATACTCCCGGATAAATTACGATATATACTTATTTTTTATTATTATATATATTTGTATAAATTTTGTTTACCTATCAAAAAAATAACGGTAAAAGTTTTTTGGAGTATACAACGTAACTCAAGTAATCAATCAATAATATTTCACGATAAATTATCGATATACAACATTTGCTCATATAACAATGCGGGTCAAGTTTCGTCTCGAAAACTAGAAGAATCAAAATATCGCAATTTATATGGGATGAGAAGAGTATATCTCAAGTTGATGAACTGTAGGGGGTTTGGAATTTGGATAATCGACTTTTCACATGGGTTTAGAGCTACCAATATCTCGTTACTATGTCATAATCAGACCTAAGTATCGTATAACAAATTAAGGTTTGGGTTAGGAACGGAAAATCAACATTGAGAAATATAAACGACAGTTATATTTGTAGTCGTTTGGACATCTGTTGATTTTAATGGTTCGCATATTTTTTAATGATAATTTATCTTAATCCAACCAATTAAAAAGAGTGCGTGCAGATCAGATTGCATGCATGATGCAATTAATTCACAAGTGGAGAGAATTCCATCATGGAAAGTTGCAACCTTGGTCCACTCTGATATTAAGGATTTCGATCCGAGCCCATGTACTAGTATATTGTCTGTAATGATTTCGTGAGTTTAGACAAGAATTTATTATAAGAAGAACCCAAAATAATTTGGAAGCAGATCATCTGCTGTTATGTTGTTGGATGATTTTTTCTTTCATTTAATTTTTTTTTAAAAAAATTAAAATTCTGTTAAGAAAATATCAATTCTAAAAAAAACATAATAAAAATAACCCTATAAAAAATTATACCTATAAACAACCCAATCGAAAAACAAAAATAATCCCTAAACCATCAAATAAACCTGAACTGTTGAATTAAATCCAACGATTCGGATTGTCAACTGCACCTATGCAATTAACCTCCAACGGTAGAGGATCCCATTTCAAATAATCTACACAGTAGCATTCATGATATTAATGCACCATGACATCATGATATATATGGGTTCCTTTATTTCCTTATTGAACTCGTAAAAGCAAGTTCAATAATGAATCAAATGTGATTCTATATCTATAATTTGACATTAAATTGAAAAAACAAAGCTCCAACACATGACCCAAATCCTATGTCAAATTAAAACTGAGTCAAATTTGATTCTAAGTTTGGAACCGAATTTGAGTGTAATCATTCTTGTCACATTATTTTTTCATTTAAGAATCATTTGGATCTATCCAAACAGTGGAGCAAGAGTTTTATAATTTTGAAACCATTTAATTCTAAAATAGAATCATTTTATTTTAAAAAAGAACCAAAGATTATAATTTGTATCAAAAATATTTTTTTGTGTCAAATTATAGCAAAGGATACACACATTTTAGCTCTATGGTTGGATTTGTTCTAAGGTTATGATTTCATTTAATGAATCTAAGAAACTCATGTAATCCCTCTCGTGTTGGAAGAACAACATGGATTAGGAAATAAGTTTTCACTTCACCACCAATCGAGCGATTTATTGGAGATTTGGAAAATATGAGAATGAGAGACTGTTGAGTTTGCTTTACCTTGAAGTATTTTTTTTTTTCTTTAGGATTTGATGAGAAACGACGACGACAATGTCATCGACGACGGTGGAGATTTCGAGCAGTGGGGAGGAGAGGGTGAGGAGACGAGAAAAGAGGATTGGAAAGGATGTAGTGGTGGTGGAATTGATATCTTCTTAGAATAAATTTTAAAGTTTGTATCTGATGGAAATAAAATTCTCATGTAATATCTCCTTGAAAATAAGTCTTTAAAATGATACCATATATGAATTGTCATAAAAACAACAAACGAAAAGAAAAATCCCACCAAAAATCAAAAACCAAATACACCCTATTTAAAGAACAAATAAAAACCCTAAAAAAACCTATATAAAAAATTAAACCCATAAGAATAGGAAAAACCTAAAAAATAAACATTGAATAAACTCTACCCTTCAAATAAAAAAACACATGTAGTAAACCTCAAAAACCCAAAACTTAAAATTAAAAAATAAAACTAAAATAATTGGAGCTCTTGGATCCTAGGAGGAGGGACTATTGACGATCCCAATCGATATTTTTCTCTCTGATAACTTATCGGTCTCATTCCATCTCAACTCTTTTTTTTTTTAAATCGTAACACCGCCTAACACCATTGATTTCCCGTCAACATCTCTCATCACCCTGCTTCTCAAATTTCTCACCAATAATTACGATGGAGGCAGATGAGACGAGAGATACTCTCGATCTCTTTATCGATGCGTGCAGGATACTATCATATGCACCAATACGTCGGCATATCGATGACGAAGTTATTGTCGATGAAATAATTAAGATCTAACATCATCTCAAAAACATCCCTTTATCGACTAATGAGGGTGAGAAAGCAGACGTCGAAGGTGCTATTAAAAGAGGTGCTGCAGGAGATGGTGGGCATGAGGAGGTCGTTTCGATTATCGGGGCTACAGGAGGAGGTGTCGGTGATGTCGTTTGGGGTTGGGAGATTGTTCCAATGGTCTGGACTCAAGCAGAAGGCGTAGGAGACGATGATGATGCATACGTGTTCCTTTAAGGAGTTTGGGGTAATGTTGTTCCAACATTCGGGATGAGCCTTCTTGCATGAGATCTCGTGGCTCTACGACATCTTAGAAGGAAAAATCTTTTCATGTTTTTTGTTTTTATTTTCACAACCCTTGGTCATGTCTTATGTTTGATTTTTTATTAACTAATATATATGATTGTGTTTCTATTTAATGGTCTTATATGGATGGCTTCTCATGGAATGATAAATGTAAAGTTTGACATGTTTTTCTTTTTATTATTATTATTTTACTATCTTTGGTCATGTCTTGTATAGGATTTTTGTCTTTATTAGATAACATATTTAATTATCTTTTATGGTTTGTTTCTCATGATTTGGCATGAAATATCGAAGATAAAGTTCATTTAATATGTATAATAACAGAATCATTAGCCATGTCTTGTATTTGATTTTTGTTTTTATTCCATAATGCATTTAATTGTCTGTATGGTTGGTTTGTATGGTTGGTTTGTCTTAGTTTCTCATGAGTTGGAATGAAATGTTGAAGGTAAAATTTGTTTATATATAGATCTGTTATTATATTTAATTGACGACATGGTTGGTTTGTCATTATTTGATATAAAATGTCGAACGTTAAGTTTGATTAATATATATAGTTGAGATAATAGCTTCCAACGAAAAAAAAAAAAGAAACATATAGCTAAGATAACATCTTTTACATATACTATTACTTCATGGTGCAATATATTCTTATTTTCGTTGAGGTATAGTTGATGTAATATTTTCTATATAGTTGAGATAACATTTTCTATATTTCAAATCTTCCAAACTTCCATCCATTTTCAATTTATTGCCTATACTCTTAAATAAGACAAATATATGATAGATGAGATATAATCAATTTTACTTGATCACGTAGTTGAAGTTGAACACATTATGACACAAACTTATCAATAGCCGTTTATTAAGAAATAATCAGACAATTATGTACTGACAAATTTATATATATATCAATATTTTTCATAACCTAATAGAACGGTAGGATTTCCTATTGTGTTTTTTTCATGCTGTGCATTCGTAGGTGCTTTCAAACCCTCAATCTTCAATCCCCAAAGCAAACCCTCAAACCGCTCACTCTAGTGTCTTCTCCTCACTCACTATTCCCTCCTCAATGGAACCACACAGGTGAATAAGACGGCTACAACTTTGCTCCATCTTGTAAGAAATAGTTTGATGACTTTAGTCAATAATCCACGAGTTATACGATGTCTTACTATCAGTGTCAGCCGTGTAGGGGATAAGGGTTGGTAGGGAGTTCGGAGGTACTGATAATGTTGGGGGTGGGACACTTGTAGATGGTGGATAGATCACAGGTGTTGATAATGTTGGGATCAGACGATTGTAGCTGATGTAGAGATCAGAGCTGTCAATAATGCTAGGGTCAGGCGGTTGGGGTTGGGGCAATCGTTCCCGTAGCCGGGACTCAAACAGAATATGATATTTCGTAGGTAGATAGGATATACCAAATGATGATGAGGATGTGTTGAATCATTGGCAAGATTCGATTTATTTAGATTCGATTTTTGTGAAAACTGTTGTGGATCACCCGAGCTTAGGGAACCGGAAGACAAGCTACTGTGGATGAATCTATGAGAGATGGGGGATCCGGGAGGGGTGAGCCAGGGGGTCGGAGAGGTGGGTCGGATGTATCAATGAGGAAATTGGGTAAACATGACTGTTGCATTGGGGATAAAGGTCTATGGAACAACTTGAGACGAGATTGTGCAAAATCTGTTTGTTATTGTTGGTTAATCGTAACAAATAACACGTTAAAGACCACTATGAGAAATGTTTGAAGTATAAAACTAATGATTTGATCATGGATCAAGAAGTCATAACTGCTTTTAGGGAAGAAAATCCAAAAGTCATTAATCATCTGTTGGCTTCCTACTCCACGATAATTTATTGCAGTCTAATGACATCCCATCACAACAAAGAATCGTTGCCGAATGATCGCACTGCGTGTTTGTGTCTCATGTCTATATAATGAAATGGGGCTTTCCATTTGGGATAAAAATATAGAAACCCAACATCTTTCTCTTTTTGTTTCTCTTGAGTGGGTATATATATAAAATAGATAGATATATAATATAGTAATTGGTCATGACTTGTAATGGATTTTTGTTTGTTAATTAATGTATATAATTGTCTTGTATTTAGTTGTCGGCATGGTTTGATATGAAATGTCACACGTTAAGTTAGAAGAATGATAATCAACTAACGTTGGATCTAGCCAACATCCACTTAAAAAAAACGAATGAAAAAATAGCCCGTCCTCAAAAAAAAAAATGGATGAATCATTTTAAAATTTTGAATAGTCTAGAAAAGAAACGGACGTTCGCTAGAATATATAAATAGTGTTATTTATACTAGATATTTATTGATAGTGCAAATTTTTTTAAAAGAATAAATAGTGCAAAATTTTAAAGTTTACTTACGTATCTACAATGTTGTAGTGCTATATCAAATTTTTTCTTGATTTTTTTTTATAGAAAACAAATTCAACTTTTTAATGGATTTTTTTCATCAAATTACTTACATGATAAATAAAAAATGATATTTTTCATGCCAAACCTAACCAGCCAAATTATAACAACAAATAATATATTGAAATTGATAGTATGAACTATTGCTATATTATTGGTGTGACTTTTTTGTAGATAACAACAAGCCAACTTTGGTGATTTTTTTTATTTTTTATTTTTGTAGAAAACAAATTTAACTATTGCTGTTATAGGAACAAATATCTAAGGGATTGTTTTGTAACGCTGTTCGAAGTTGCGAAATCCAAGACCAGTTACAAAAATAAGAAACAATATCAAAGCCAAAAACATGACTTAGCGATTGTTTGGTATAAATAAAATAACAGAATATAAAATAAGTAACATAATCATAAATCACTAACCAAAACAAAAAGATTTAATTCTCGGGAAGTATATCTCGGGTAGCTTATTTCCTTGAGATACAACCTAAGATTTAAATTTCGAATAGATGCACTTCTAAAATCTATAATACATAGCTTCTTCACTATAACTAGTACGTCTTCATCGTTGTGGTCGACGCCCATCAAATAACAATTATTGTAAGCCCATAAACTCGACATGTAATTGCTTCATTGTTGTATGCCCATCAATTGTTGTCGTCGACACCCATCAAAGAAAAATTATTATACGCGCCTATCAATTGTTTTCTGCATATCGTTGTCGTCTTCATCGTTGTACACCCATAAAAAACAATTGGGTTGATTATAGATGACTACTTCATCGTTATTGTTCATGGAGTCTAAGTTCAAGATTAGGGAAACAAATCTTAGAGAACGACAACGAAGACAAAGAGGCTCGATAATAACGACAATATCAAGAACAAATTACCTGTTCGAAAGTCCGACGAGTACCACAATGTGGCCGATGATTAAGAAGACGTGGAAAATGTAGGATTGTGGGCGAGAAACTCCACTCCAGAGTGTTGTGGATTAAAGAAAGAGGGAGAGATGACGATGATAAAATTTGTTATGAGAGAATAAGAAAGTATCGATAATCACAAAGAGAATATTATTGGAGATCATTATGATTTGGATATATTTGTATGGAGAGATAATTAAGTGAAATGTTTTTTTTTTTTTTGTAATGTTTTGATTGTGAGAAAATCATGAAGTTTTTTACTTAATTTTAAAAAAGTGCACTTCTATGGAATTAAAATCATGTGTGGTACTAATGGAAAAAAAGATTGAAAAATTATACTTTTAGGTCATTTAACAAACAAAAATCACCACATTAAATAAAATGATTGCTGAAAAAAGTAATGTTAAGCACTCTATTCAAAGAAATCTTGAAACATAAAATGAAATCAACTTGTTATGGAGTTATGTTTTTTTTGTTTTTTTTATGGATCGCAAATCATACCAAACAATTTTGATTTTTCAACCAAATTAAAAAAAATTCAGAATCCATAGTCACGCCACACAGAATCTAAATAAAACAAAATGAATATTAGAACTCTTGGTTGCCAATCTTGGATTCTTGTTAGAACTTTTGGGGGTTTGGTCGCCTAGAACACCTTGAATTTCTTTGTTTTTTCCAGGCGAAGATGAAAATATTGTTGTATGCTTTGTCATATATGCGTCCAAAAAATCAATCGGGGAAGAATGACTGAACGTTTCGCATTCAATGGAAGAAGAATGAAAAAAATATTGAGGGATTGATGTCGATGATGATGTCGTTGGTGAGTATGGAAGAAAGTGTATTTCTTGTTTTATATCCGGATGAGGAAGAAAGTGGAGGAATTGAATATGTCCAAATTTACATAGATTATAATCAATTGAATCATGAAACGATATTATTGCTAGTATGGAAACCGGTTCTTTCCTTTGGAAAACTTAGACGGTTTTTAAATGCGTTGTATATTCAATGAGTTTAGATAATATGTTGTATCTAGAGAGAAATATAATCACCACATTGTATCCCTACATTTTTAACTCATGATTTTATTATAAAGCAATTTCTGAATATCATTTCTTACTTAAATAAGAAAATAAAAATAGAGAAACATAAACAGATCGATAGAAAAATTAAAGCAAGATGGGGGACACTACAAAAATCCAATGTTCAGACGACTAAAAAATTTGATCGCTAAACAAACTAAATTGGTTACAAAATGGCACGAGCGACTAAACAGCGAATAAAAACAAACTTCACAAAAAGCTTCCTCGCCACTGAAATTGACGACTAAGATATATTTTTAGTCGCAAAATTAGCCACTAAAAATATCCTAGTCGCAAATTATTTAACGACTAATTTGATAATTTGATCTCAAAAGTTAGAGACCAAACACACATTTTGGTCTCTAAAATCTGACAACTAAATTGATATATTAGTCGTAAATTTGATGACTAAAATGATATATTAGTCGTTAATTTGACGACCAAATTTTTATGATGGTCGCCATTTCGTGATGACAAAAGCCTTTGATTTTGGCGACGACTGCTAGATGTGGTCGTAATTTTGACGACTAATTTGATATTTTGGTCGTAATTTTAGTCACTAATTTGTTAAATTGATTTCTGTTTTTGACGACTAATCTTAAATTTTAGTCTCTAAATTTGACGACTAAATTTCTTCATAGTCGTCAAATCTGTTTCTCAAATCGAAGTACAACATGCTTTCTGGAATATTTACCCTGCTGTTATAAACACAATTCCATAATACAAACAATGTGAAACACGTGCTAGTCGGACATACGGACACCATAATATAAATTCCGAAAGCTAACACAATTCCATTGAACGGTCTAATATCGAATACAAACAATGTCATTGTCATAAAACAATGTTCGAGGCTAATAGAAACTTTCTGGACCTGCTTTTCCTTCTGTTTGGTTTCTTATAAAACAACTGGGTTGCAGAACTCAGTCCCAACACAGTCCCGCTAGGCAAAAAGCCCCCCTGTAGCTTCCAGGAACAACTCCGACTCCGAGGGGGGACTACGCTCAATGTTTTGTGATCCCTCAGCCTCCTCTTGTAATGTTTTCAACTTTTGAAACTTGTCCTGTAATTTTGAAAACAATGTACGCATCAATGTTAAAGCAATATGTTAGGAAAAGGTGGAGATAACTTGTGTCGAATAACAATAACATAAGAATGCAGCTTTGATGAAAATGTGAATCACTAGTCTTTACAATTAACTGTACCACTGGATTACCATTTGTACGTTCATGAAACACCTCACGTCTTACAGAACAAGAGAGTTGGATACCATCTTAGTAAATGCAAAAAACAATCACTTCAGCTAGAATACGCAGCAGGAAACAATAACCCAGTCCATATTGAATGACTACATGAATAGCTCCACATAAGCATCTTGTCTGAACGCAGCCCAAAAATATCCACGACATACAAAATCCAAAAAACAGTTTGAACCTTCGTGGAACCATTCTTCTGAAGTAGGCAATAAAAGAGAAAAAAACAAGATAATTGTAATACCCGAGAATTTTGGGAGTTTTAAGATGAATATATATAACGTTACGATTTTAAAATAAATCGTGCTAAAATGTTATACATTTAAATCTAAGAAAATATTTGATTAATTAAATCAAATATAACGATGGATTATTTTGGGATGATTAGTTGAACGTGTCAATAAACGTTACGAACGAATAACGTTATAACGTTATAAACGTTGCGCGTAAGGACTATCGATTTAATCCCAAAAACAATGGATTAAGACTCGGGAGGTCATATTTTCATACACGGTATAAATTTATCGATCCAAATAGATTTTTCATGGATTAATATTACGAAATTTGGGTGAATAATGGACTGAACGAGACGTTTCATGCGACGAAACATGGGATATTAACCCATCTCACCCATCTCACCCACCTCTCTTTTCCCTCCACTTTCTCCCCACTTCCTCTCCACTTCACTCACCTTCTCCACCATTGCCAGCCACCATTTCCTTCACCATCACTCCCTCACGTCTCTGCCCAACTCCAACCAGCAGCCGGCAGCCGCCTCCGCTATCATCGTCATCATCACAACAACAACAACATCAAGCATCACCAAAATCATCTTCGTCTCCTCATCAATCCAATTCCATCATTGCCATCATCTCACGATCATCATAAACGCCACGCGACGAAGGGCAGCAGCAGGCCGAGGGAAGGGACAACGCCAGCAGTCCGATCAGAGAGAGACAAAGGGTCCGTTCGTATGATCGTGAGCTTAAGAAAACCAAATGCGTTCGAGGTAACCTCACTCGTCCGACACACCTCTTTTATTCGTTTACACACTATCCTCGCTTCCGTGCATGCTTTTGGGACATGTTTTGATGTGTGTGGAATGGATTGGATGCGTTAAAACGTGAATTGAGCGAT
>JAOVYX010002668.1:0-11587 GCA_035668315.1 Drosera spatulata
TGCACAAGCGGTCTTTATGGAGTTCAAGCGTAAGTGCATGAAGCGCTTAACGGACACTGCAAACAAGGCAGCAAAGCATTCGGCGGATCATTTGCCACCATGGTTATCGCCTGAGGTACATTCCGTATTTCCTGAAGCCCATTCTGATCCCAACTTTGAGAAAAGATCAATTGCCGGTAAAGCAAACAGGAGAAAGCTAGGCGACGGAGTCGGAACCCACTACCAAGGTTCCATGTCCACTGCCGAGATTGTGAAGAAAATGGTTATTTCTTACCGCAGGACCTATTATTTTCACCGAATGCTTCTATTATCAACGCTACCTAGGCTTTACATCTTAGCCCGTCACATGTTTTCCTTTACTATAAACTGCTGATACCTCCAAGTTCATTCACTTTTTGCATTTAAACAGATGAATTAGGACGTGTTCCTACATTGTCCGAGGTCTACTTACGATCCAGATCAAAAAAACGACCTGAGGATTCAGACGAGGTGTTGTTTATCGATGATCGTTGTTCTCAAGCATGGGTATGTACCGAGCTATTAGTCTTTGTCTTTGTTGTATTTGCAGGAAACAATATCTGGTTATGTGGTAGTCCCTCTGTTTTTTTATGATCAGAGCACTCCATCGCTGACATGTTAGCTATGCAAGTGATTCTTTTTCCCTGGCTATACTAGTGGATCCCATAATATGCCTTAGTTTTGAGTAAATAATAAAAGAACATTGCTCAATTATGTATTGCACTGTTATTGATGCGTTTGTTGTTTTCAAAATTACAGGATAAGTTTCAAGAGTTAAGGACATTGCAAGAGGATAGTGAGGGATCACAGGAGAGTGAGCGTAGTCCACCCTCGGAGACAGAGTTGCTCCTCGAAGCAAGTGGCGGTTTCTTGCCTAGTGGGACTGTATTGGGACTTGAATCTGCAACCCAACTGTTTTATGAGAAACCAATCAGAGGAAAAAGCAGCTCCGTATCCAGTACACAGTCCAGAACTGTTACAGATTTGAAGGAACAAATAGAGATACAGGGACGATTATTGGAGGAAGCGAACAGAAGGGCCGAAGCTGATCGAGCTGCACATGCGAAGGAGTTGTAGGAGACAAAAAAACAGATGGAAACAAAACTTGAAGGCAACTTGAGGGAGATGGAAGAGTTGAAAAGAATGGTACAGGAAATGATGGTCAACCTAACTCCGACTATGAGGTGCAATCCTTTTACCGGGTCAGAGACGCAGCCTCCTTCACAACACTAGCCGATGACATTGATATGATATTTGCGAGAAGTTTGTATTGCACAGTTGTATTGCACATTGATATGATACTTCAAGCACGTCGCACTTTATGATTTGGATTTGAGACATTATAAGTGTTTGTAATGTTTGGATATTGGACTCGACAATGGAAATGTGTTAGATTTAATACCTCTTATCTGTCCCGGTTGGATGTGTATAAAAGCAGGGTAGAACGCCAAAAAACAGTGCATTAGGCGATTTGAGATACAGAATTGGCGACTAAAATTTTTTTAGTCGCTAAATTTGGAGACCAATTTTACCTAATTAGTCGCTAATTTAGCGACCAATATACTTGTTTAGTCGCGAAAATGGCGACTAAAAATATGAATGGTCGCAAGACTTATTTTATTAGGCCAAGTCAAAATGGCGACTAAAAAACCTTTTGTTAGTCGTCAAATTTAGCGACTAAAATAATTGTTAGTCACCAATATCAGTTAGCGAGGAAGGATTTCGCGAGGAGGGTTTTTAGTCGCTATTTAGTCGTCCTTTTATTTTTGCAACTAAATTTCCCAATTTAGCGACTAAAAAAGTTAGTCGCCTATACTGACGATTTTTGTAGTGTAATGACCGACCTCTACGTGAACGTCCTCGCTATCACTGTAATTTCTGCAACATGGATAGGCATTCCGATGCATGTTGCTTTAAGCAACACGGCTACCCACCTAATTGAACTTCACGTTCATGTTCTCGCATTAAGAATACAGGCACAACTTTATCTCGTCATGTTGCTCATTTAACTCATTCCAATCACACGACCCATGTCATACCTACATTAACTTGTCTCACTGTCGAGCAAGTCACACAACTCCTCTCCTTGCTTCCTGGTAGTAATAGGCATGACTACGGTTCGATTTAGAACCGGAACCGAACCGTTTGAAATCGGAATCGAACCGGACAGAACTGGTACAAGTTTGGAACCGAAACCGAACCGTCATATAAGGTTCCGGTTTCAATTCTAAAATTATGAACCGAAATCGAAACTGTCGGTTTTTAAGGGTTTAGGTTTTGGGTCTTTTTCTATTTACTCTAATTGTTTAATGTTGGGTTGTAAATCTTTCTTATTTTGTACATCGAATATAACCCATGCTGACTTAGAAAGAATTGAACGACTTGATATTCAACATTGTTTGCTTGGATCATTTTAGTTTTGAATTCTAATTTGAAAAATTAAAAATTTTCTTCATCAAAATTTTAACAGCGTAGAACAATTCAAGTTTTATTAACAACTTTTAGTATAAAAAAAATGTATCAAATCGTATCCAAATCGGAATGGAACCGAGTGGAACCAAAAACGAATCAGAACCGAAATCGAAACTGAAATCGCCCCTTAAGGTTTTGGTTTTGGTTCCTCTATTTCCCAAAATAGGAACCGTTGGTTCCAAACTGAAACCGGCAGTTCCAGAACCGTGGTCATGAGGAAAAAGAAAAGATATTGTGCACTTGGGGCAAGAGTTTGAGTTGATATTTTCCAAATTACCATTGTGAATTGCACACTGGCGACAGTATTATGTTGAACATTCAAGAAGAAAATTTTAGGACAAGAGGTGAAGTGGATTATCCCTCGTCCGACGTGGGGTGTAGAGCTTAGGGGTTGTATGGGACGGGTTGGTCCCGTCCTAACTTTTCGGTATTACAAAATTTTTAGTCTTGTCCCGTCCCAATTTTCTGGTACCGGTATTCTGATTTTTTGGGACGGGAAGTCTAGCATTTCCTATTTCATTGGTATCGATACCAAATAAGTTGAAGGCAAAGACGATTGAAATCCAAATCATGAATTCTATTACAAATTTATAGATGTTTAAGTTACAGAAAGAATCCAAACAATAATATTGGGCTTCATAAAACATACTTTGTTAGGGATTTATTATCACAAACATAGTTAGATGCATCGAGCAAAACAAAGCATAAGCAGAGTAAAAAATAATTCATCAATAGGCTAATATAACAAGCAACAAGTAAATCCACAGGTAAGAATCCTACTTCATAACAAGAGCGAAAACCAATGAAATATATGCATCTATATTAAACAAGACACAAGAACTAATTTTACATGAATCGAAGTCGTCTTTGGTTCGGTTCGGTCCGGTACTGTTAGTCTAGGATATTTGCGAAAATCACATGCCATTCTGATATCCTGGTATCTTGATGAAAAAAATTCCTGTCCCAACCAATTCAGATCAATATCCATCCAGGATAGTCCGATTCATCCGGTGTAGGTTTTCGGGATAGATTTTGCACATCCCTACTAGGGCTGCAAATCTACGATAAACTGATGATTATGGCGGAGCAGTATTTGCGTTTGAGCCTGTGCTTGCGTCGATCCATGCGGGTTCTCATCCCCATCCCCTCCTCGTACACTGACAATCTCAAGACCATATCGTGTTTATGTCATTCGTCCACAGTTTGCCACGTCTACACCACTACGCCCTATTCTTGAACATCCTATTACACCATCTATGTAGCTACCATTTCATCTCAACGTTCTCACCTTAAGATTATTCCACTCTATTGCAATTGGAGGACTTGTTGGAGTTCAGCGTTGAGTGGTTCCTGCTACAGGTTTTTTCTCTAGTACTCAATAAATATGGAAAGTCATCAAGAAGAACGTTCATGTACTTAAGGTGAGAACCTTCCTACACAATATGATGTGAGAACCTTCGTGCACAACATGATGGTTATGATGAAAGGTCAAGTACAATAGAAATCACTAAATCACATACAAAAACCGGCTCACATGAATGAACTTTCCTGGTTTCGTTTGCTTCTCTCTACTTCCTTATTTCCCCTTTACTCTAATCATGTCATCAATAATATATTCTTATATTTTTTTCTTTTTCCTTAGGATGGAGCTTCTATGATCAACACCATTACTTCTTTCATCCATATTGAGATAAACCATTGAGCACTTAATGATGATGTTGGAAAGTCAAGGAAGAGTAGTTTGGTTGGCCAAGCAAAGCAAGTCTTATTACAATTAGCACCATTCTACCTCTCAACGATGCAAGAATTTATGGTATTTTATTTAGCAAACCTTGGTGCAAACGGTGGTGAAACCTATATTATATATTCTCCATTAGAGAAAAAAAAGTGTTTTGACGAAATGCTGTAGAATTTTTCAACAAAGCTTTCTTGGAGGACGGTATATATGAAATTTCATGTGGAGATCAATTCATATATGAAGGAATTGCTAACTTTTGTTCACTAGAGGAAAAGGAAATATGAAAAGTATGAGAAAAACAGAGAAATATTGTGCAATTGGGATAAGAGTGTAAGTTGATGCTTTCCAAATTATCATTATGAATTGCATACTGGTGAAAGTATTATGTTGTTAGCACTCAAGAAGAAAATGTCAAGATAAGAGGTGAAATGGATCACCCCTTCTCCGACTTGGGGTGTAGGGCTTTGGGGTATGCATGGGACGGGTTAGTCCAATATTGGACTCTTTATCGTCCCGTCCCAATTTTCCGATATTTCAAAACTTTTAGTCATGTCCTGTCCCAATTTTTTGATATCAGTATTCTGATTTTTTAGGATGGGAAGTCCAGCTTTTTCGGTTCCATTGAAACCGATACTGATTAAGTTAAAGTTAAAGACGATTGAAATCCAAACTATGAATTCTATTACAAATTTATAGATGTTAAAGTTACAAAAAGAATCCAAACATCAATATTGGACGTCACAAAACATACTTTGTTGGGAATTTATTATTAAAAACATAATTAGATGCATCAAGCAAAACAAAGCACAAGTAGAGTAAAAAATAATTCATTAATAGGCTAATATAACATACAATAAGTAAATCCATAGGTAAGAATCCTACACCATATCAAGAGCGAAAACCAATAAAATATATGTATCGACATTAAATAATGCACGAGAACTAATTTTATATGAATCCAATTCGTCTTCGATTCGGTCCGATCCTGTACTATTGGTTCGATATCCCAATATCTTGGGGAAAAAAAATCCGGTCCCGGTCGAATTAGACCGATATCCATCCAAGTTGGTCCAATTCATTCGATATTTGGTCCAGGTTGGTCTTTCTGGATAGATTTTGCACACCCCTATTAAGGTTAAAAACCTATGACGGATTGATGATTATGGCGAAATGGTTGGCAGTTTCGTTTGAGCATGTGCCTACGCTGGTCTGTGCGGATTCTCCATCCCGATCCCCCTCCTCGTACACTTGTGATCTCGAGACCACATCGTGTACATGTCGTTTGCACACAGGTTGCTACGTCTACATCGCTACGTCCTATTGTTGCACGTCCTATTACACCATCTTTTGTAGCTACCATTTCATCTCTAAGTGCTCACCTTAAGATTATTTCACTCTATTCCTCCTGGAAGGCTTGCTGGAGTTCGACGCAAAGTGGTTCCTGCTACAGGTTTTTTCTTTAGTGCTCAATAAATATGAAAAGTCATCAAGGAGAAAGTTCATACACTTAAGGTGAGAGCCTTCCTGCATAACATGATGTGAGAACCTTCCTGCACAACATGATGATTATGATGAAAGACCAAGTACAACAGAAATCATTAAATCACATACACAAACTGATTCATAATGTGGAACTTCCATGATTTTGTTTGCTTCTCTCTTTTTCATTATCTTCCCTTTACTCAAATCATGTCATCAATGATATATTCTTATAATTTTTCTTTTTCCTTAGGATGGAGCTTCTGTAATCAACACCATTGCTTCTTTCATCCAGTTTTATAATGAGACAAACTATTGGGCACTTAATGATTATTTTGGAAAGACAGGGAAGAGTGGTTTGGTTGACCAAGTAAAACAACTGTTATTACAAGCACCTTTCTACCTCTCAGCAGTGCAAGACTTTATGGTATTGCTTTATCTAGCAAACCTTGGTGAAAACGATGGTGAAATTTATACAATATACTCTCCATTGAAAGAAAAAAAAAAAAGAAAAAGAGTGCTTTTACAAAATACTATAGAATTTTCCAACGAAGATTTTCTATGAGGATGGTATATCTGAGATTTCATGTGGAAACTAATTCATATGTGAAGGAATTATTGATTTTTGTTCACCAGAGGAAAAAGACAATAAGAAATGTGGAAAAGGAAAAAATGTTGTGCACTTGGGACAAGAGTTTGAGTTTATGCTTTCCAAATTATCTACTGCTTGTGAATTGTATACTGACAATGATATTATGTTGTTGACACTCAAGAAGAAAATGGCAAGACAAGCGGTGAAATAGATCATCCCTCGTTCAACGTGGGGTACAGGGATGTACACCTATGATGAACTGATGATTATGACGCAGTGATTGGGGTTCCGTTTTGGCCTATGCTTGCGTCGGTCTGTGCGGGTTCTCCATCCCCATCCCTTCCTTGTACACTGGCGATTTGGAGACACATAATGTAAATATCGTTCGCCCACGATTTTCTACGTCTACAGCATTACGTCCTATTATTGCAATCCTATTACACCATCTGTTGTAGTTTTCTTTTCATCTCCACATTTTCACCTTAAGATTTTTTCACTTTATTGTTCCTGGAGGATTTGCTTGAGATCGACGCAAAGTGGTCCTTGCTACTGGTTTTTCCTTTAGTGCTCACAAATATGGAACATCATCAAGGAGAACCTTCCTTATCCTCTAGTGCTCAACAAATATGAAAAGTCATCAAGAAGAAAGTTTCCACACTTAAGGTGAGAGTCTTCCTGCATAACATGATGTGAGAACCTTCCTGTACAACATCATGATCATGATGAAAGATCAAGTACAATAGAAACCATTAAAACATACACAAACTAATTCACATGATGAAACTTTCATGATTTCGTTTGCTTCTCTCTTCTTCATTATCTCCCATTTACTCTAATCATGTCATCAATAATATATATTCTCATAATTTATTTTTTTCTCAGGATGGAGTTTCTATGATCTAACACCATTACTTCTTTCATCTAGTTTTACTATGAGACAAACTATAGGGCACTTAATAATGGTGCTCAAAACACAAGAAAGAGTGGTTTAGTTGACCAAACAAAGCAAGTGTTATTACAAGCATCTTTCTATCAGCGGTGCAAGACTCTATGGTATTGCTTTACTAAATGGAGATTTATAAAAGGAAAACTACATGGAATAACCTGAAGGGTTCGTTGTTTTTAAACAAGAGACAAAACTGTGTCAGTCGTTAAATCAGTATTTGGGATTAACCAAACTCCAAAATAGCGGTATGAAAACCATATTAACGAATGGTTTCATTAATAACGAGGAAAGCACATTTGTCTATGTCAAAAGTACACCTACAGGAGCATATGTGATATTATGCTTACATGTTGATTGCATGTTAATCATGGTCAGTACTCAAAAGATTATTATGAATATATTGAAAATAATGTAGTAAAATTTTGACATGAAGGATATGGAATTAACAGATATCATATTGGGAATAAGAATCTCCAAGATGTCTACAATCTCATAATGTAGAGACTATATTAAAAGAGTCTGAAGTATATGACAGCATGTTTTGTCTAGAAAACCACTTGACATTGGTAAACACTTGGTGAAGAATCGACGAAAACCCATATCCCAATCAGAATATCTCTGGATTATTGATTGTTTAGTACATATCAACAACGGAATACGTCCCGATATTGCATGTGCTATGAATAAACTCAGTAGGTTTAACAATAATCGTAGTAATCGGCATTGAAAAGAGTGTTTAGGTATTTGAAATACAAAATAAACTATGGATTACACTATACGAGATATCCAGCTCTTCTGGAAGGATACAATGATGCGAAATGGATATCTAACTCGCATATACCAAGTCCGTCAGTGGATATGTGTTCACTCTTGATGGTGAAGGTATCTCATGAAAATCCTCGAGACAAACATGTATAGCTCGATAAACGATGGAATCAGAGTTTATTGCTTTAAATAAAGCACGCGAAGAATCCGAGATGCTTGATAGTTTTTTGGAGGACATTCCATGTTGGACAAAGTCAGTGTGCAGTATCATAATACATTGTGATAGTACTTATGCGATTGGAACACAAAACAAGAGGTATAACAAAAAGCCACATGCATCATAGACATAAATCCATATGATAATTAATCTGTATCAGTGTGAAGTCCATTGACTTTGTTTGGTCACGTGAAAATCTTGCGACTTCGCTTATAAATGGTTTACTTAGAGAACTGTTATCCACATTGTCGAGAGGAATGAGACTTAAACCAATGCACAAAAATCATCACAGTGGTAGCTCAACCAGTCATCCTGGTTCGATGAGAAAACTAAACTACGAAAATTTGTTGCAGCAATTGGGAGTTATCTCCTATCCGTTTTAAGACAAGAGATGTGCTACCTGTTAAAATGGGGTATAAGTTAAGCTATATTTTTAATGATTCTTATAGAATATGCGTTGGATATATACTAGTATGCAGGTCAGATCACCTATGTAAAGTGTAATAAGAGATGTGGCTCTCTTTGAATTCAAGATTGGTGTGGGGTCGAAATGGACACAACAATGAGTACCTAAAGATGGTATCAAAAATTCTGTGCTACTGCATTTTATTTTTATGTAAAGTTTTATTATGTATTTTGGACCGATTAAACATTATAACGTTACAATCTAACCATTAGATAGATACCCAGTTAGTGCAACTGTTGGACATATCGTCTAATCTCTACATAACACGTGTCACGTTGTTCTTCTCCTTGTTTGCTTATATAAATAATTTTCTGGGATTATTTTCCTCACATTTTTTTCCCTTTCAGAAACCTTCCCTCTACTGTTCCCCAGAGGTTAATCATTATCCACTGCCACAAAGCATTCCGCATTTAAACACCAATGTCGTAGTCCGTCATTGTTTTCCAGTCTGTCGAGAAGGTTTAGGGCACTAATCGGTACGCCGTACCCCTGAGTCGTGATGCTACTCTAAGGGACTGCAGTCGTTGTATCTTTGAAGACTGTTGATAATCCATCAGCATCAAGACGGAACAATAAAGTCTTCGGGACAAAGAGTTTCACCCTTACCTCGACTAACCAATTTGCATAACCATCCTTGTTATGTTTACTGTTTTCCTTCATGATTATGTTTTATGTACTAACCTACTATCAACGCCGACTATTCATGATTGTCTGGACTGCTTTAGAGAAGTTTTTTACAGAAGGCGAAGAGGAACAAGATGCTGTAATGGCGACTGTGCTCCCATGGTGGCTAGATTGGAATTGTTGGAGCCTGCAACGGGAAGCTAACTTGTCATCGGATTCATAGTCCCACCAAATTGACCGAATAAAGCCAGGTTGCTGCTGTTGAACCTTTGACATTTGAGACAGTTGAGAAAATTTAACCTTAGTCCTAGTCAAATGCTGTGCGATCAGCTGTGACTGAAAGAGACGTGAATTGCGCCTGAGATGTTTCCAACACCTGAGCAAAATCGGCCCAGAGAAGCTCTGAGACCTATCAAAATGAGGGTTCTGCTTCTCTTAGATTTGAGCAAGGTCCAAGGGTAGCTGGCTGCAGAAGCGCAGACTGTGGAGAAGACAGTGATTGCTGCTGGAGCTTCTGCAACAGTTGCACCTGAGCTAAAGGGTCAGAAAGTTGTCCTTGTTGGTTCAATTTATCAGGTATCCGCAATGGCGCCATACTCGACACTTCGACAGTGGTATTTGACTCTAGAGCGATTTGCTGCTGCTGCTGAGGTATCTGAGATAGCTAGGCTTCTTTGCAGCTGATAAGTTTGAAGAGATGATGGCTGTTGGACTTGGACTGCGTTGAGAGTTTGCACAAGATTTGAAGGCTTAAGAATCCACGAGTGAACTTGATTTGAGCATAAACTCTGGTTAATCAAATTTTGCCTCACCTGACGAGAAACATAAGATAGTTGGTTCTGTGATTGCAACATAGAGTCCAAAGGATTCAGTGTAGCAGATGAGTTAAGGAGCTGATCAAGTTGCTGCACTGACCAACTTGGCATTTGTGTGTTGAACTGCAAACCGTTTTGTTGGTTAATTTGTGATGCTGCGAAACCTAGCAGGCGAGAAAGATCTGTGCCAGGCACGTTTTGTAGACTCGTAGACAGAGATGGCAGGAAGTCTGCTTGCATGGAGTTTCCCAAGGATTGAATTTGTAGCATGTTCATCCATTGTGCTAAGCTTAGGCCGTTAAGAGCCTGTGGATCCTTCATAAATATGTCCTCCCCTAGCCAACACACTGCCCTCTCTTGAAGGGGCTGTAAGGATCAGACATGGCATCATCTGCCAGACAAAGAACAACGAGCTATCAGAACCCAAAATTTTTATCTGGATGAAACTAAAAATAAGGTAGTTCCTAATGTTAGAAAAGGACAAGGCAACAAATAATCGATGATCCAGTCCAAGTCATTTCTTCCAGTCTTGGTTACCGCTCCAATAAGCATTCTGAATTTTTAGCTATATAATATGGACAGAAAAATACTCCAGTACACATATGTATGAATTTCCCAAGCGGATGCAGTAATCTTTTAAATATCAGTGCGCATTATGCAACACATTCAGAAAAACAGCATGTCGACTTCTAACTCGACTCAAACAACTCGACAGAGTTGAATCTATTAGTCAACACAGAACTCATACCTGCAAATTGCGCCATTGGGAGTTCTTCCATCGTACAGGATCCAAATCACTGAAGCTTGTAATTGTACCCATGTACCTGCATCCTTTTTCAGGCATTACTTCGGACTAATATGCGCCGGGACAGTGAGGCATTTCCTTGAATCAGAATTACTCTTAAATTATGGGGGGAAAGTTAAACTAGAAATAGGCATATGCTCTAGTCAATAGTATACCTTCTAGTGAAGGTAATTCTACTCACTGGTTCGGCAACACCCCTACCAAGGAGATACAATATCACATTCTTGGTATTGTTTCTAAGACAAATTGAAAGGAATGAGTAAGTTAAACCCAAGTACAACCATGGATCATGGCAGTAGTCGTTTAGCAGATGAAAAACATATGAACCGATTACAAAGCAAAAAGAAAAATAATACGAGAGATCCATAATATCAACGCAAAAATCCCAAGCGTTACCAGCAGTTCGTCTGCTTATAGGTCTATAAAGATGGCAGTGGGGCTTCCAGGCGAGGGAGGATTCTGATCAAGCAGCGATCTCAGAGACCCGGCCCTTTCAGCAGCATCGCAGTCCGTTGCAGATAGAACTTCAACATGCTCCAAACCGAGCTGCCTCTTAATCAAGTCGACATTCTCGGAGAGGACCTCAATCTCACCGAAAGGTAGTTTCAGGTCCAGAGCATGAACTCCAAGAGCAAGGGTCTCGTCCTTCT
>JAOVYX010002669.1:0-11587 GCA_035668315.1 Drosera spatulata
ATACAAAGTAGTCTCCATGTTCAAGAACTTATGTGATTTCACCCAATTGAAGAACGCGAGCGCCTTCTCCCACTCCACAATCGAATTCAACACCAAGATCACCGCGTCCCGCTCGACCGGCATACGCATCTTCCCAAACACAGCCACCAAACCCTCACCGGAATTCTCACACCCATTTATATCTCTAATAAAACCCCTCAGATTGCCCATGGGAAGGTTACTCGAGTAAAGAGAGCGCCGCTGGCGAGTGAGGGACAGAGCAGAGGGTCTTCTCTTGGTGGGATTGATCCAGACCGATTTCGGCCCGGTACTTTCGATGAACTGAGGAGGTGGGTTTCGCTTCTTCTCCTCTATGGAGGGCAAAAGTGACTGGAGCTGGTCTGAGAGAGAAGGGTGGCTTCTGCTGCTGCTGTTGCCATTGGATGATTCATGTTCAAGCTTCTGTGGTGTGGTGGTGGCTGAGCAGTGGATGATGGAGAAGTGTTTGAAGGGTTTTGAGAGGAGGAAATTTGGGTGCTCGGGAAGGGAGGGGTTTGAGAATTTGGAGGGTTTGATGTCGAGAATGATGGAGAGAGGAGCGGCAGCCATGGGAGAGGTGGGAGTTGAGTGGAAAGGAGAAGAGGGGATAGAAGGGGTTTTTGAGATTTTTTGTGAGGTGACCTTATCCTTTCCCTCGCTCGAATCAATCAATCTCTCACATTGCATGGTGACTTGTGTTTTGGGTAGTGGATGTATCTTGCTAACAGCATCCACGAGGGTGGATCAAAACATAAAAATCTCTTTAGTATTTTTTTATTTATTTGATTGATGAAATAAAATTATTTATTATAAATTTATATTTTTTAAATAAATGAAACAAAAATTAAAAAAGATAAAAATTAAAATTTACACAAAAATTTTAAAAACAAAACAAAACAAAAATTTATAATATTAAAAATTTACTTTACACACAGGATCATATTCCAATGAAATATGTGAGCTTGCCAAAAGTACAGATAATGTGACAGAAGTGGGATTGCCAGAAGTACAGATCATATTCACTTTAAAAAAGCAATCCCACATTTAAGTACGGATATTCCAAGAGGAAGTGGGATTGCCAGAAGGATTAGTTGACTTGATCATGACATATGTGAGCTCTGGTACAATGACGGTATTGTGGAACGGAGGGAAGACATTGGCATTCAAGTCTATTCAGGGGCTCCGTTAAGGTGATCCTTTATCACCTTACCTCTTTGTGTTATGTATGGAACGACTTGGTCACTGGATCCATAGGGCGGTCGGTGAGGGTGTTTGGAGACCGGTACATTCACACGTACTGGACCAAGAATTTCCCATTTATTCTTTCCAGACAACTTGGTCTTGTTGGGTGAGGCAGATCACACGCAATTTGAAGTCATGAAATCATGTGTTTTGGAGTTCTGTTTAGTATCAGGATAGCGAATAAACTTTCAGAAATCAGTTATGTCTGCTTCAAAAAATGTATCCGATAGCTTGTTACAATCATTGAGTTCGACGTTCAATATTCCATGGCAGCGTGATTTTTGAGTTTATCTTGGAGCCCAGGTCTTGCAATACAAGGTCGCTCGGGGGCACTATCTTATGCTTTTAGAAAATTTTAACAAGCGATTAGGGTTGGCAGTCAAGACTTTTTTCTTTTTTTGCTCATTGGCAATGAAGACAATTATCATTCACTGGAAGGGCAACGCTGGTCACATCTGTTCTCAATAACACTCCTCTGTTTGTTATGCAGACTGCTTTACTTCCTGTATCGGTGTGGAGGACATCGATAAACATGACGAAATTTTTTATGTGACGAAATTTTTTATGGGGCAGCTCTCAGAATCAAGGGAAAATTCAAGCTGTGAATTGAGGTACAGTGTGCCTTAGCAAGAAGCGAGGTGGTTTGGGAATCCGAAAAGCTCAAGAAACCGTTTTAGAATACAAATCTATATTGAAATTTGAAAACTTAAAATAATTATATATATATATCCTGAATCACTTCTTTTATAACCAATTGATTTTAAGATGAAACCCAAAAATTTAATAGAAACTAATTTAGTGGCTCTAGCTAAGTAGGGTGGCATTTGAACGAAGAAAACGATAGACTTTGGGAAACGATAGTTCGGAACAAGTATTCAGTGGGAAATGACCTTCCCAGCAAAGCGCGAGGGGCATCCAGCAGCTTTAAAGGTTTATGTGAAGGATTGGATTTGATGCGCAATAAACTCAGATGTATGATCGGCGACAGACGTTCAACTCGGTTTTGGTTGGATTCGTGGGCGACGAATCAGCCCTTAGTGGAGTTAACCTCGAGCTCTATTCCAGAACAGATCATAAACTATTCGGTCCGTGATTTCTGGTGTCCGTTGACTGGTTGCCGTTGGAATGCTTTTGAGCACTTTCTTCCAGTTGAGGTGCTGCACATCGTAGCTGCTGTGAGCATTTGGGATGATTTGGGAATCTCAGATAGCATAACTTGCAATGGTTCAATCGATGGCAAATTTTGACTTAGTTGGGCTGCCTATGAAACGATTACTGCAGGAGTCGCTCTAGGAGTAGATCACGAATTTTGATTTCAACATGATCTGGAATACGCCAACAACGGAACACATTAGATATTTTAACTGGCTGGTCGCTCGTGACAGGTTGATGACGATGAGTCGACGAGCTCGACTGGGACTTTCGTATCGTGATTGGTGTTCCATCTGTGGTTCGACAGTGGAAGATACAATCCATGTTTTGCATGATTGTGACAGTGCAAGAAGTGTTTGGATTGCTTTGAGTGAAATCTGTCGTCGTAGGATCTCTTTGGACAACAGTATCAAACTGGTCATTACGCAACGTGTCATTTATAAATAGAGTGGAATGATCCCATAGAAACAATAGAAACCAAACATTAAAATACACACCTTAGCTAAATTTGAGTCGATCGAAATTTTGGATTTTGTTTTCCTTATACACATACAAAGTGATTTTAAAGGATTTTAAGATGATGAAAATGAGTTCAAATTAACAAAGTATTTTGGTTTTTAAAAGACTTGTGATAACGAATCCTTTTATCAATTCATTAATTTTTAATGAGTTAAGATTTCAGAATTATCAATTTAATCCTTTCCGATCGTATTATCAAATTTTCTTATATGCATCTCTATCGAGGTTGTACAAGCATCTTCTTAAGGTAAAACATGTGACAATAAATATTCCACAACTTAGAATAAGAAGTCATTAAGCATCATAACATAAAGAGCACATGATTAATATAAATATTTCTATTTAATGTCAATTATGTTAATATTGTCGATTTTTTTAGATATTAGTTTTCTTTTCGGTTTAACTAACACTTACATATTCTGTAATTTTTACAAATCACAACATTCTTTAATCACAACAACATCATGTATAGGATTAAATCATCAATTACAAGATTTATTTTCATATGTACCAATTATATTCATCTTAAAATTAAGTGGACCATTTACCAAATTTCAAATTTTGTTAAAGGTCACAAAAGAGTCTCTTATTTCTAAATAGACTCTCTACATCTTCTAAGTGTTTAAAAACTGATTTTACGAGTTGGTTTTTAAAACCTTAAGAATACATGTTATCATTTTATCTTTAACTTGAAATTTTAGAATAAAGTTACTTGTCAAGATCATGAATATGTTTCAACTTGTTCAATGACTCTACATCTTATAATATTTGACTCTTCTTAACTCATTATTGGTTAAATCACATGAAAAACTTCATCATCATCCCAAATATAAGAGTTTTAGCTCATATAAAAATAATACAAACACATTTAAACTTGTAAAGTGAACTATACATGATTACTAATATTAAATATCTAGTCACTTTAAAAATAAACAAATACATAATTTAAGAACACAATAACTTCATTAAACTTTATAACATGATAACAACAAAGTTGTTTTAAGTGTATAAGGGATTTTACAACCAAAGCAATCCAAGATGAAGAAGAAACTCAAGTGCAAAGTTATCTCTAGCAAGACCGGCTCCTTCTCGGTATGATCCGGCTTATCTTGATAAAGGTGTATGCAATCCTTACTCCTAACCTTCTCCTCTCCTCTGATTGCTTAAGGAAAATTACAAAAATAATGGATAAAAGAAAGTAGTAGAGAAAAACAAAAATTAGTGAAAAGATAGAGTAGTAGGTCACTTTTATGCTATTTCTTCTTTATTAAAATATATTGATTTGATTTTTTTTCTTTTTTTTTTCTTGCTTACACGAATCTTCCTTTTTTAACAAGACAAAATGTCCATATTTACATATTATGGGTGTTCCAAATCATCATAAGATAAGGGATCCTCACAATTAAGGCTAATACATGATTGAGTTGATTAGAACAAAATTTCAAAATAATCACTTTATTTTTCATTAATATTACATTTAGTTATATACCAAAATAGGAAGAATATGGTCATATTATATACCAAAATATCAAGGATATCCATCATCACATTATTAGGCCAATGGTATATGATACAAAAGAGGGAGAATTACCTAGGTAAAAATCAAAACATTACTTGATACGATTTGCCGAAAGTGAAAAACATCTTCTACGAAAATAAGCATAACTCGTTACACAAACCTCCTTTTGATGTGATTCAAAGTGCACTAGAAAAAAGACATTTACAAGTTTTCAATGATATAAAGTTCATAACTTAACTCAAATAGAGTTGGGAGAACCATTATTTATAAAGTGAGACTAGTAATTAAGAAATTTCAACAACAAAGTGTCACATGACTCGAAAATGACTTATTTTAATATATTATTGCTATTAACAAGAGAATGGTAAGTTTCAATTTAAATTTTATTTGAAGTGGAATCCTTTTAATTTATTAATTAGGTTTATAGGAATTAGATTAATTGTTTTCTTTTGTATATTGTTTTCAACAGGAGACGGCGCTGAAGAAGAAGGTCACATCCCCCGAGCTTTTCATTCAGACTTACAAGAAGTCTGATGCTCCGGAAGTGATGGAGACCATTCAGGCGGGGAAGTCCATCGCGAACATTCCTTTATTAGATGAACCTACTTTGCAGCTTTTGGTAAGTCTATTACTTGAGCCTTTTTTTAAAATTATTAATTCTGATTTTATTCGTTGGATAGAAGATTAACACTCATGTATTGTTTACAGAATTCATATTTTGAGCGACTCAGTCAGATGCCTAGGTCGCAGATGGATGAGTCGGTAGATCCCGAGGCTACGCAGACATAGGCTCAGGCCATGCCTGATCAAGCATTCCTGGAGGTGTCCCGCATCGACAAGGGGGGGGTCTACGGCATTGGCTCAGCTGCGAGCCAGCTATATCCACGGTCCGCCCTCACCGCTGCCTTTAGATCTCGTTCCGCATCTACTACGGGGATTCCAGAGTATTACTTCCAACTGAAGGAAGATGTCTAGACTCTTCGTCAGACTCAGGCAAGGATGGAGCAGCAGTTGGACATCCTCTTCAGGAGGATGGGCGGGGATCCGTCCACTTGTCAGACTGAGGTCGGCCGACCATTTCCTTCATCAAGACCGCCTCCAGACGATGACTCCGGGGCTCCAGAGCAATGGAGTATTCGATTAGCTGGCCATTGATAGTTTTGTAAATACAAAAAATTGATATATTTCGTATTTTTAGGATTATGTATATTACTGATGAGATTATTGAATCATTTTATCGATTGTTGATGTATTTATTCATGTTTTTGTGACTTTAATTTATTTTTTTAATCAAAAATCAAAAATAGTTACGAATTTTCGTCGCTAAAATGAAATACTTCTAACAAAGAATTAGCTACGGAATTCCGTGGCTAAAATTATTTAAAACTTAGCGACAGATTCTGTCGCTATGTTTAGATATTTTAGCGACAGATGCCGTCGCTAAGTTTAAGCTAAGTTTATATATTTTTAGCGACGGATTTCGTCGTTAAAATATCTAAACTTAACGACGGAATCCGTTGTTAATATTGTGCATCCCGGAAAATTGATTTTAGCGACGAAAAAGTCAATCCGTCGCTGATTTTTCTGATTTTAGAGACGGATCCGTCGCTGATTTCTACGTTAGCGACGAGGTTTTTAGCGACGGATTGTTTCCGTCGGTAATATATTTTGACGACGGATTTATCTGTTTTAGCGACGGAATTTTTCCGTAGCTAAAACACGTTTTTTTTGTAGTGATATAAGCATATATCAAACACATGTAATAATACTCAAAACACTCCAACAACTAATTAAAATAACAAATAACTTAAAACGACATGAAAATTTATCTGAATATACGAAAACAGACCTAAAATAAAATACAAAATAATATAAATAAATGATATAAATGTCACTTATGAGATGAGGGCGACAACGATGGCTTGAAAGTAACCTGCGAGATACCACAATGATTGGTGAGCATCTCGAATGGAGATATTTATTCGTGACAACATGTTGGCGGTTATGGCAGTGGCATAATGCAAGTGTTTTTTGCAGCGTTCACACATTTTTGTATAATAAAGGTAAGCATATTAAATTATACTCTTGGCCTAGGCGAGGCCTTCTCCGAATCAAATAAGCTTCGAGTATCAAAAGAAATTCATATTAGTTGGGAGCCTCCTTGCATGGGATGGGTAGCCTTGAATACCGATGGAGCCTCTGATTTAATTTTTTTTTTAAACAATAAGCATAGTTCCCCCACCATACCCTACACATAATATTTTCTTTCCTTATTATTCTCAAATCTTTCATGATTTTCTCCTTTGCTTATTATCATACCCTACACACCGACGATGGAAGTCGCCTCCTTCCGCTTCTCTTCTTCACCATCATCGGCATCAATCACCCATCACCACCCTCGACCACCATTATCACTCAACGACCACATCGTCATCCAACGATTACATCGCAGCCCATAGACCACAATCACCACCATTATACACACTACAACGCCACAAATATCGGACCATCTTCACAATCACGTCGATGACGAAGTGAAACGGAAGGTGAGGTACCTGCTCGGCCAAGATGACGATTATGTGCCGGCCAAGATGACGACAATCAAGAAACAACGCATCGTTGAATACTGCGATGAGGACTCCAACAACATAGGAAGCACTGATTATCGTTGACGATGGACGCACTGCTGTCAAAATGGGAGCACTGTCGATGGTCATGGCGAATGGGATGACGACGAGAGTTATTCAAGAGTTAAGATTTACCTCCACCGTTGGATGCAATGTTTGTAACAATGGAAGCACTGTCGATGGTGACAACGACGAGGGTGACGTCGAGAGTTGTCCAAATGTTATAATATATTTGTCGTCAACGCATTGTTCGTAACAATGGAAACACTGACGATGGCGACAGCGACGAGAATGATGATGAGAATTGTCCAAATATTAAGGATATATCTATCCTCAACAATGGATGCACTGTTCATAACAACGGGAGCATCGTTGGTGAAGCCAACGATAAGGATGACGAAGAGAGTTGTCCAAAAGTTAGGATTAGGTTCTTTTTCTTAGATATTAATTAATGGATCCAATATTTTTGTTTCCTATACTCAAACAAAGGTAAATTAGAACAAAATTTTTGATTGGTAATAAAAATCTTAGATACCACTTATTGATAAATAAGATTGGTTTTGTTAATTTATTATAATTCTCTCAATAATTATTAATATTTCACGATAAATTTAAAAAAAACATATTTGATCACCCAACAACACTGATCGGAACAATGTAGTACTATAAATACAAGCGAAAGCATTTCATCCCTTGCACACTCATTTAAATACACAATCTGGAGTACATAGGACTAATCAGTTCCAACAAACAAACATGATCTTCAAAACAAAGTGATACTATAAATTTTCTTGCATCTCACTCACCATTTCATCAATGAAATAAAGATCGAAACACAACGTTCACGACTTCATCAATTTGACCCCACTTGATTTCTGTAGTCCAAAGCAAATTTGCCCCTCCGAGAATCAGCAAAAATATGACTCTTTATTGGTACACTTGGTTCCTGTTTTTTCATCTATAAGATGCTTGCTTAGCACCATACAACGAAACTTCTGATGGGAGATAGGACACTAATTACAGCGGAATAAATCTTCTTTCACTTGTGTTAATCTGTTAGGAACCAAATGAAGTAGAGCAGAAAATAATAAAGATGCAAAGACACGATTTTTAACGTGGAAAACCCCTCGATGTGATAGGTAAAAAACCACGAGGCTGAAGCCCACCACAAAACTCCACTATCAATGAAATAATGGATATACAAGATCCTCTCTAGATAGCACTAGAGGTAAACTAATCGAGATATCACCCAGATCGACGCAACAAGACAAACAGTCAAATTCGTCGAAAAGACTATAGCCCACTTCGGACTATGATAACTCAGTCTATATAGCTCCAAACGACGCAGCGTTAGTTTCTTATCGAAGATTGATGAGTTAGGAACGTCCTCACCAAATTTCACGACAATCCGACACTGTTTCAATCTCCGTCCGGTCGCTGGAAGTCGGATGCTATAACCAGAAAACTGAACCCAAAAATCTGTTGAATAATAGCCTTCTATTTTGTGCGATCCTGCTGCTGGGAATTGCTGATCTCTTCTTTTGCGATCAAGAAGGAAGTATCTCTGTTTCTTGGAGAACACACATCCAAGGCTGCCAACCAAACTGATTTTGATTCCCCAAAAAACAATCTCGAAACCCCAAAATCAAGATATATATATATTTTTCCAAAATATATCTTGACTTAATTAATTATTCTCCATATAATAATAATAAGTGGGCTTGACTCGTAGGGTTTCTCCATAAAGGAGTGAACCCGGCCCAATAAATCTCCTCTTCACAACAAAGTGGAGAAGCACGTCATTCCTGTAATCGAATGGCACACCTCAAGCTTATGTCTTGGCAATGCTTTAGTAAGCATATCAACACCATTATCATCTGTGTGAATCTTTTCAAGATAAACCTTATTCACATCAAGGACATCTCTAATACACATGTAGCAAGTATCAATGTGTTTCGTCTTACCATGATATGTAGAATTCTTGCTGAGGTGAATCGCACTCTGATTGTCACAATACAACACATAACGATCTTGCTTAAACCCCAAATATTGAATAAATCTCTTCATCCAAAGAATCTCCTTACACGCTTCCGTAGCTGCGATGAACTCTGCTTCTATCGTAGAAAGTACAACACATTTCTGCAACCTCGACTTTCAGAAAACAGCTCCCCCTGATAAAGTTATCAAATAACCTGAAGTAGACTTTCGACTGTCGATATCTCCAGTCAAATCTGAATCTGTGTAATCAACTAATGACAGTTTCTCATTTCTAAAACAGACTCTAAGCTTGAAAATACCTCGAAGATATCTCAATATCCGCTTCACTGCTTCCCAATGAGCTTTATCTGGATTTAATAGAAAACGACTCACAACACCAACTGCATGAGCAATGTCTGGTCTCGAACACACCATCGCATACATCAAGCTATCAACCGCTGAAGCGTAAGAAACTCGTGACATATACTTTCTCTCTTCATCTGTAGAAGGACTTTGATCAGCACTCAACTTAAAGTATGAAGCTATAGGAGAGCTTTCTACTTTAGCATTTCCCATGTTGAACTTCTGAAGTACTTTCTCAATGTACTTCTCCTCCGATATCCATAGCTTCTTGGCATCTCTGTCTCGATCAATTCTGATACCAAGAATCTTCTTTGCTGGCCCCATGTCCTTCATAGCAAAGGACTCACTTAACTGCTTCTTCAACCTGTCAATGCGAGAAGTGTTCTTGCCAATAATTAACATATCATCAACATATATCAACAGAATAATGAAGTCATCTACTGTGAATCTATGCACGAACACACAATGGTCATCTTTGGTCTTCCTATAGCCATGCTGCTTCATAACAGACTCAAACTTCATGTACCATTGTCTTGGCGCTTGTTTCAAGCCGTATAAACTCTTTCTCAATCTGCAGACCTAGTCCTCTTTTTTTTTCCACAATAAAACCCTATGGTTGTTCCATGTATATCTCTTCTTGAAGATCAACATACAAGAAGGCTGTCTTGACATCCATCTGCTCAATCTCCAAGTCTAGGCTAGTTGCTAGGCCTAGAACCACACGAACAGATGACAACTTTACAACTGGAGAGAATATCTCTTCAAAATCAATTCCTTTCCTCTGAGTGAACCCCTTAACAACTAATCTGGTCTTATACCGCGTCTTTAAAGTCAACTTATCATGCTTCAACCTGAATACCTACTTGTTCTTCAAGGCTTTCCTACCTTTAGACAGCTTCACTATGTCAAAGGTATAATTATCATGGAGCGACTTCATCTCATCCTGCATGACCTCAAGCCATTTACTCTGGCATTCATCATCCAAAGCCTCTGAATAGGATTTTGGTTCACCTGCATCAGTCACTGTTACATACTGATCTAAAGGATATCTGATAGACGGTTTTAGATCTCTAGCTGAATGTTGGAGCTGAACATTCTGTGGAGTAATTTGCGAAATGTCTGTTGGAACCTCTACTGGGATCTTTGGTTCAGGGACGACATCATCAATGTCAACTGGCTCTGGACCATATACATCATCTGGATCACCCTGCTCTTCTTCCTCAATCTGCATAGGAACATGTGTATGAGGAAGTGATCCAAATCAATCAAATCATCACTCATCTTTGGCACTGAAATCTCTAATTTCTCAATGTCCCGAATAGTCTGATCTTCCATGAACACAACATCCCTACTTCTTACAAGTTTCTTCTCAACTGGATCGTAAAACTTGTAACCGAACTCATCCTACCCATAACCGATGAATATATACTGTCAAGATTTCACATCGAGTTTCGATCTCTCATCTTCTGGTATGTGAACAAATGCCTTGCACCCAAAGACACGTAAGTGATCATACGAGACATCTTTCCCTGTCCAAACTCGATCAGGAGCATCAAGATCCAAAGGAATACAGGGAGTAAGATTAATAACATGAACAAGAGTATTCAAAGCCTCATCCCAGAAGGATCTCGGTAGCTGCGCGTGTGAAAGTAAACATCTCACCCTTTCAACTAGTGTTCTATTCATTCTCTAAACTAAGCCATTGAAGTGAGGCGTCTTAGGAGGCGTCTTTTGATGTCTGATACCCTGCTGTCTACAATACTAATCAAAAGGACCATAATACTCTCCCCCGTTATCAGTTCTGATATATTTCAGCTTCCTCTCTCTTTGTCTCTCGACTAAGGCATGAAATTCTTTAAACACATCCAACACTTGGTCTTTAGACTTCAAGGTATAAATCCATACTTTTCTTGAACAGTCATCTATGAAGGTAACGAAATAAATCGACCCACCAAGTGTTCTCATCTTCATAGGATCACAAACATAAGAAAAAACCAAATCAAGAATACCTGGCTTTCTGGAAGGAGGAGAACTCTTGAAAGCAACTCTACTCTACTTCCCTGCTAGACAATGTAACGCCCCGAACTCCGCTACTAGGACACGTGGCGTTATGCCGTCACGAACCCGGTTCATGACAAGGCTAACTAAACCAAACGGGTTTAGAGGTACC
>JAOVYX010002670.1:0-5000 GCA_035668315.1 Drosera spatulata
ACTACACAAGAACTCTCACCCAGTTTTCTACCTAACTTTTTCTACCATCACAAATATATTGAAGTCTCTCAGGTTTCGTACTCAGCCCAGAATACCACATTTCCACTTTCTTCCACTTTTGTAAACCTAACTGGGAAGATTCAGTTTTGCACTCAGCTAGCCATTTTGAGCATATTTAAGCGAATTTTGGATACCAAGTGTTGTAAACTACAAAGCTTGTCCTGTAACTAATCTGAGCAAGTATGGCCTCTGGTGTAAGTTTCTCCTCCTTTGTGAATTTCCCTTTTGAAACTAGACTTTGTTTTGATTAGTCGAGGAACTGATTCTACCAAATGCATGTTATATTTGTGGTGGAAGGTGCATTGATGTTAGAATTTGTGTCCCCAAATGTCGTTTCGTGAAAATATCGAACGTGGTAGATGGTTCTGCGAAGTCCTATGCTTGTAAATTTGAAATGCGTGGTAAAGGTGCTAGTTATGTTGTTGGTAGGATTAGAATTCGTGACCTGTAAACGTGTGTTGTCTTCATTATAGAAGAGTAAAGTAGCCACGCAGTATTTATCCTATTTTTTCTTAGGTGCACACTAGTAAAATTCTTGCTTGCTTGGAATATTCGTGTGTTTGATTCAGAAGATGAAGTCCTTGATTGCAAAATGAAATAGTTTGGTGTAATGAATAACAGCTAAATGCTTCAAATATTCTGACTAATTGGATTGTCTTCATTCAATGATGGGTGAAGTTCGCGGCAAGGTTGGACATGGAGACGAGAAACGAAGGAGTGAGGAACAATGCGACGTTGCTGTGTACGCCGTTGATGGGTACGAACGTCGACCAGATGATGATTGAGATGCGGAGGGCCAAGGACATCGGAGCCGACATGGTGGAGATTAGGCTTGATTGTCTGAAGAGCTTCAGTCCCTCGCAGGATCTCCCTGTTCTCATTAAACAGTCTCCTTTGCCCACCCTTGTCACTTACAGGTACGTCTCTGCGTGCTGCGTTACTTGTTTGAACCAATGATTTTGGAGGAATGATAGCGAGAATCCTTCTTGCATACTCACCTTAAATATCTATTTTTGATCGTTTGTCAACAAATAATGGGGAAAAAGTTTACTCTACTCCGTGGCTGAACTGTCCAAAAATGGCAATGGATAGCACTTGTGATTTGACAGATGGTTGATTGAAGTGGTGTCAACCCTTGTTTGCCGGAATTATTGTAGTCTAGGGATTATCGATTTTTGGATGATAAGCACATATGAGTAGTCCATCTCTCATATTAGTTTCAATGTCTCATATTAGTTTCAAACGTTACGGGGTAGTTGTATTATTGTTTATTACATATTTCGATATGTTATTCTTTATTAGTAAATGATATGATACGAATGTTATTTTGTTTATAATTCTTGACATATCCTATATTTGATGTTTTACGATAAATTTACAAAAAAAAATATATTTTATTCGTCTCATTGATAATTTCGTAGTGTCATATCTTTTTGGTTTATAGATACAAAGAGTGCAATCTTTTTGGGACAGCAGTAAACTTCTCTTATCATAGTTAAGCTGTACAAATGAGGTATGAAACTTACAAGCTGAGGAAAGTCTGAAAATGTTAAACCCAATAAGTCGATGAATGTCTGTCCTTTCTGATCTCCCATAATTCATTTATAGTGAAGATTCAATATAATCTTCAGTTGAAATCTTCTTCGTTCCCGAACTCTTCTTGTCGGGTTGCTCTAGATGTGGTCGTTATAGTTTTCTGGTACCACTAATTGTATCAGGTTGTATTATAGAGCAGAATTGATATGAAATCATCGGTCAATGAGAGAAACATTGTACTGAAGTCATGTAGAAATGAGCTTTCTGGAACATGTTAAATGAATAGAGAAGAAAGACACAAAAGAAGCAGAGGAGAGTGTGATATAAAGTGAGCAAATAATCAGTATACTGATTCAGTCATTTGACTTCTACATACTTAAATATTTGATGACGGTTAAATTGGGTTGGTTACATGGATACGACGATATAATTCGCCTCTCTAAATGATTAGAGTCACGGCATGTGCTCGATTGACGATCCCAATTGGAAATCCAACTCAGTATTCATTGGCATGAACCCTTGTAGGCCTATATGGGAAGGTGGCCAATACGATGGCGATGAGAAAAAGCGACAGAATGCCCTCCAGCTTGCCATGGAATTAGGTGCCGACTACATTGACATTGAGCTCCAGGTTTCTTCTTGGATTCCTCCGACACACATATTTCATATCACTGCTTGTTAAATTTTCTGATAGAAAGAAACCATGTTTAGTAGAGTTTCCTTGTTGCGTAGGTTGCCTATGAGTTCATCCTGTCGATAGCTGGGAAGAAGCCTGATAACTTTAAGGTCATTGTTTCTTCCCATAACTTCCATAACACCCCATCTCTCGAGGCCCTCAGCAACCTTGTCGCCAGGATACAGGCTACAGGCGCTGATATTGCAGCCATTGCAACGACTGCATTGGACATAACCGACGTTATTCACATATTCCAAATCACAGTGCATTCTCAGGTGCTTATCTAATCATCTTTGAGTATTCTTGAGTTTTTTTCTTGTCCGATTCTTCAGCCAAGCTTGACTTTGTGCACTTGAATTGCAGATACCTGTGATCGGAATCGTTATGGGGGAACGAGGTTTGATTTCTCGGTTACTTACCCCAAAGTTCGGGGGATATCTCACTTATGGTGCACTAGAAGTCGGAGCCATTTCAGCTCCAGGGCAGCCGACGGCTAAAGATCTACTGGACTTGTACAACTTCAGGCTTATCAAGCCTGATACCAAAGTCTATGGCATTATAGGGAAGCCTGTTGGTCACAGCAAGAGCCCGCTTCTGTTTAATGAATCATTCAAGAAAGTGGGTCTTAATGCAGTTTATGTTCACTTGTTGGTGGATGATGTCGTCAAGTTCTTCGATAGCTACTCGTCCCCTGACTTTGCCGGATATAGGTGCTTACCTCTCCCTTTGAACAGCTGCGTAAATTTTGTGTTTTGATATGGAAATTGGTTACTCAAACCATATATTTTGCAGTTGTACCATTCCTCACAAGGAAGTTGTGCTTCAATGCATGGATGAGATAGATCCCATTGCCAAGGTGAATTACCTATCATTTTCTGCCTTCGACCAGTTTCGTACAACAAATAGCAAATTGATGATTATGGCGATGAACTTGTGCAGAAAATTGGTGCAGTTAACAACCTTGTTAGGAAACCAGATGGGAAATTCAAAGCCTATAATACGGATTACATTGGGGCGATTTCTGGCATAGAGGATGCTCTACGAGGTCTGTATACATTCTCCGGGCTACAAAACGACGCAAGGGACTTCAAGCCTTTATGTCAAACTTGATTTTGAGGTATTCTGTTTCAGGTACAAACGGAGCCTATCCTGCCACTGACTCACCTTTAGCTGGCAAGTTGTTCGTCGTCTTGGGAGCCGGTGGTGCTGGAAAGTCACTTGCTTATGGAGCAAAGCAGAAGGGAGCAAGAGTGGTCGTCGCCAATAGAACATATGGTAACAACAAGAACTTGGTTTGCTTTCTTCTGTCTGCATTGTGAAGAGGAACTTACTATCAGTGATTTTTTTTGTTAACTGGCGAGTAGTATTGACATGATGCCATTTTGTCATAGAACGAGCTGTTGATCTAGCAGCTAAGGTTGGGGGAAAGGCATTGAGGCTTGAAGAAGTTCAGAATTTCCATCCTGAAGACGGAATGATTCTTGCGAATTGTACATCCGTAGGGATGAAACCTAACATCGATCTGACCCCATTGAACAAGGTTTGTTATCTCGCTCATAATCACTTGCGTTCTATGCAGAAAACTTTTTTTGATTAGTTAATGGTCAAGGCTACTCGTTATCATGATGTAAGTCTTACAGTCTGGCAAGGCGGGATCACTTTACATCAGCCCTTTTTGTTATATGTTGTGTAAAACGTCCATGATTGATTGTATATGAGCTATGTGTAAAACGTCCATGATCGATAGTATATGAGCTATGTGTAAAACATCCATGGTTGATAGTATATGAGCTAAAAATCGGATTTGTTGACATGTAGCCTTCTGATCTTTTCAGGAGGTTCTGAATCATTACAGCCTCGCCTTTGATGCCATTTACACGCCGAAAGATACTAGGCTTCTGAGGGAGGCAAGAGAGAGTGGTTGCATTATCGTCTATGGAACCGAGATGTTGATACGCCAAGGCTTCGAGCAATGGAAGAATTTCACTGGTTTGCCTGGTAAGAAACCCCGCTTCACCGCCTTCCTTAGTATTCACTATTTGATCTTTTTTCTTCTTATTCTTGCACTCTCCTGATTCTTTGTTTCCTTTTCGACTCCAGCCCCCGAGGAACTGTTCAGGGAGCTCATGTCAAAGCACTCCTAAGGGAAGATCTTTGCCAATTTTGGTGTTCGACGTTACATTCAGGAACTGATTATCGTCGTTGAACGTTAAGCTTCGTTGTTCCTCTTTGGACAGTCAGGTGCCTTCTCGTGCTCGGGAAAGATGTTCGTTCGTCGCCCCACTAAACATGTTCTTGTAATGCAGTGCTCCTAGTGATTGTGAGTTGTCTAACATCAAAGCCATTCGTGCTGTGATTTGTATACTTTTCCTGCATTTTGGATTCATATCGCTGCTTTGTCTGATTCGTCGAGAACCTAATTCCTACGTGGGTGACGTTTTTGCGATACATTTCACAAATGAGTCAATTTGGTGATATTTCATATGGTACGAGCACGTTGTTGATCGACAAGCACATCCTTGAGACGAAACTGAAGAGTTGGGACCCAAAAAAAATTGATGAATCTTAATCCTTGGAGCATGTCCAATGGTGAGATGTATTTTATCATAGGCAAAACTAAATTTTGATTTTAAAAAAAATTCATGTTGCTATAATATATCAATATTGTTTCAATGATAACATGATATATTTTGAATCATAAAAATTCTATCATTTGATAAACGATGAG
>JAOVYX010002670.1:7500-11586 GCA_035668315.1 Drosera spatulata
CCAGTGCTGGGTGCAGAAGAAGCTGTGTTGGGAGTACCCGTATCATTATTTGTAAGAGGTGTGGTCAGAGAACCATCCTACAAATAGCAACAAGCAGATTATAAAAATCAGCATTACAACGAAACGCGAATACACATATATGCATATTCAAAGTACTCGTCGAGAGAGCCTAGGTCTAGGTAAGGCCTAAGGGATTCAGACACAGTCTCAATCTAAGGCAAGACCGGGTACGAAATTCCCTCTCTCAAACTGTCACATGTCAAACCTCGTGACAAGCCAGACTTTGGCACAGGTGCAGAAATCATTTTGCAACTCTCATTTATCAGCATAATCATAGCACTCGTGATCAAATGACTCAGAAAATTGGCAAACATCATTACCAAGCACTCCTAACGATCTATAATTTGAACCTTTACATTCAAACTTCAATAGGCGTAAATTTCGAGGAAAATAAACTTCGATCAATCAGCATATATGGGGTGATTTTGGATCTTACTTTAGGAACTGGCAGAGATGGTGTATACCATGACTTGTTAGATGTGGTAAAAGAAGTTGCATCTTTACAGACCGCGATATACTTGGCTTTTGGACGGCTATATAGATGGGCCAAAACCCTGCATACTTCATCTATCCCGGATTTGTCTGCATCAAATACTTTCCACCATGGTGGGTCCTCAGGAAGCGGCACTTGGAATCGTTGGGCGGCAGCATAAACAACTCCACAAGCTACAACCTCGCTTTTGAAGCGCACACAAAGAGTAGTCCTCAAGCTAGAAATTTAACAGCACGACTATTAATTAGAATAGGGTCAATGGTTACACAGTGATAAAAACAAAATCTATGAAATTCATTGAGAACATTATACAAATAGGAGTACAAAATTTGCTTGGATTTGTGAACTTATGCGTGAGACTTTGGACCAGTCAGTAGTATTAGAACATGATCTCTGTGGTTCATTAGCTCCAAATAACGATAAGTACATTGTGAAGTATGTCCATAATCTCCACAATGAAACCAGTATAAAGGAGAAGGACTACATCCCTCTAATAAAGCCCACATCCCATGTAGCATGAGCAACCAGAACAGGTCAAATAACCAAAGCGACATCCAACTGCTTAAAGTTTATTCATGTGTTCAAGATATAAATTACCACATCCAACACAATAATTGAATTACCAAATCCAACTGATCATGGCAACCAGAGCACGCACCAAACCAAATTAAAATACCTCTTCGCAGGTTTACGTAAAAACAAACCTTACTTAAGAAACCACTCTGCTTGATATCTGATAAGTTGCTGTAGATATAACATGATCTACTTTGTAAATCCAAATATCCAAACAAGAGAAGGACCATTGTTCTCAAGTTTCAATGGCTTTGAGATATGAAGTCAGTTTCGAGTCCTGTAGAACCTCTGCCACCAGTGGCAATCCATTCATATCTTAGGGAACTCCCCGATATCAGATTGAAACATATTAATTTAAAATAAGTGATTAGAAGAATTAAGAATATAGCACACTTTTAGAAACAGTAACAGAACTGTCTGAAATTATTCTAATCCCAGAAGTGTGAGGCAAAATAGATAATGAATTCCACATTCACCATAGCGTATCTCCTATGTTAGTCTCAAATCTTCATACAACTAAACCAAGAAATCGCTATTCCTTTTTCAATTGCCAGATAGATATGTACAAGGTCGCATCATGCAACTCACCAGAACTAGACCTTATAACTGTAGACAGAATCCAGGAGAATCTATGTTATACCTCTTTATGTACTAGGCAATTGAGAGCTATCTATTTGGCCAAGGGAGGACAACAATAAGGAAGTAAGAAAAAATGGCGTGGGGAGGACAACATTAAGGAAGTAAGAAAAAGCTTTCAGACACTAATGGCAATGAAAATCAAAACCAACCACAAAAGGCTCTTGGTGGAGTTCAAGGGTTTAGCTACTGACCAAGTGCTTGACTTGCGCAAATTAAGCTCAGTAGTAAGCTTTCACTGCTGATTCCTATCCCATGTAAAATAGGAAGAGGCAATGACTACGAAAAGTCAAGATGAAAATTATTGATTAAGGACATACCTATCATTAGCAAGATTCCAAGCCTCTTGTCTCAATTCTGGCGGTGTATCGAGGACTGCGAGATAGTTGGATATGAACTTGTGAGGATGCTCAACATGACAAATGAAACCCATCTCTTTCAAAAGATGCCTCTCCGTTCTGATCAAATCCATCTTCAAATCGGTATATTTCTGTTATGAAAAGGAGACGCATTAACACCCAAGAAGTAGACAATGAAAACTTCCCAAAAACCAAAAGACTATAAAAAAAAAAACACTAGAACTCCATTCTAAAGCCGTGAACATTCTCAGCCCTCCACGAAGAAACAGAAATCCAAGCATTAGAAAAGCAAGCATCTACCTTAGAGAACAAATCCAAATGCTCCAAGGGCAAGTTCTCCCTCCTGCATTCCATCCTATAAAATACAATCAAAATCTGCCTTGCTTTCCTCGGATTCTCTTCCAGCTTTGACGCCAGCCATACACAACTAGCCGCAACCCTCTACACCAAAAACAAGCCACCAGGCATCAATCCCCATAACAAAAATATCCCAATTTCCACACAATCAAACACAACACTGAGAACCCACCTTTACATCGAAGCGAACAAACGACTTCTTGCAATAGAACCGGTGAAACAACACCTGCCCTGTCGCCATCACTGCCTGCGGTCTACCATCAGTCAATCAAAGTCAAGGAAACAATTCCCCTGAATGAATAAAGAGGAAAGGAAAGGTACAGAACATAACCATATAATCCCGCCAAGTGCAGGGTATGTGGAGGACATCCCTGTAGCACAACGTTATGTAAACAGCTTTATCCCTATTTTTACGTAAAAAGGTTGTTTCCTAATCCTCTCAGGTGTCAATGCTAGAATCACACACAACAAGCTTGCTTCTGCTAGGCTAGGGCGGCTAGAGGTCTTATCGGATACGACGGATAGACTTCCAATATTTGGGACTGCTACTGACTCGGTGGTATTATCAGTCGGTGAAAAGCCTCGCTACAATAACACAGGGAGTTGGCCCTCGATGAGGATACTTCCTCTGACATTCTCAACTCATACCGGGGATATCACTAGTGAAGCCTTACATTTAGTTAAAAGAATAGAAAAGCCTTCGCTCTATTAATAGTCCTTCCTATCTCAGATTCGTTGAACTTTCACTCGAGCTTGACTCTTTGCTTGAGCGGGTACTCCGCGCTTAGGATAGAAACTCACGGTTAGAAAATGGCTTACCACTAAGCCAACTGCCTTTGAGTTGACAATCAACCATTCAAATTCAACAATCCAATTACTACAGCACTAGACATTTGAAAAACAGAATCAACCAGCTAAATCGAAACCAAAAAGGATACAATTTGAGCAAGATGCCGCACTCCTGTATGAGATCACACCCGTATACTCTCAGCGTCGTCTCGGTCTCCTCATCGACGCCATCTTTCCTCGACGGCGAGTCCCTTAACTGCTCGTCCGCCAAGTAGAACGTGTCGATCGCCGTGTATATCATCTTGTTGATCCGAGGTCGGTGGAGGAATCGGGGGCGAGGGAGATGGAATTGAGATGCTAGGGTTTGGGAGGATTGGGTATTGAGGAGAGGGGAGGAGAGGTGGTGCGATGGGTGGCGGAGAAGGGGTTGGGGGATTAGGGTTTGGGGGAGATGATTGGGGTCACGGCGAGATTCAACGCATGAAAGTGTCCGGTCTGCGGAGGGACCTATGCATGGTTTCAATATAGTGTTGTCAAAAGGGTGTCCGGCCCATCCGTCCGGCCCGGCCCAGCCCGTTCCAAATTTGTCCGGATTCGGCCCGACCCATTAGGCCTCGGACGGGCTTTTCGAAGCCCGGCCCATGGACAAGGGCCGGATCGGACATTGTTTTAGGCCAGTCAAAATCCTGCCCGGGCCGATCCGGCCGTGGTCCGGCCCGGCGGACGGACGGGCTGGCGGACAGGCTTTAGCCCGGCCCAGGAAAAGGAAAAAAAAGAGGAAGATATAGCAAAACCGTTGACGTTTTTCAGAAAACGTTG
>JAOVYX010002671.1:0-11586 GCA_035668315.1 Drosera spatulata
CCTCCCCAATTTAGCCAACGTCCTTTCTGCAGCTCCCACTGTTGCTTTGACTCCGTTTTACCCACTTCTATCTAATACATTAGTCCCTTCATTTTATATTAATCATATCGTTTTTTTATTTAATTTTTTTTTCTTTAAATTTCATCTAAATTCAACAATCGCATAATTATTCGTGTACGATCAAAAGGCCTCAATTTGGGATTAAAATAATGGACATTTTAGGACTATTAATCTGATTGACAGAAATATGCACAAAAAGAATTAATCTTTTCGTCCTAATTTAATTATTGATATTTTTTTTATTAATTTTAATATAAATATAAAATTTTACTTTTTTTATTTTGCATTAAATTTATATTAATATACCAAAACTACCACATAAATTTCTTTTTACTCCTCTTATTCGTTTTCCTAAATTCCACTTACATCCCACTATCTATGAAAAAATATTCTATTTTTATTGAATCCCATATAAATTTAAGATGGGAGATAAAGGTAGTAAAACAAAAGCAAAGAAAGGATGACACAGACAATCTTATAAAATGCACTACCAGTGCTACAAGTTCTGGGATTTCCTTTTATGAAAAGAAGGTTAGAAAATTTATAAGATTGAAAATAGGACTACGACATGAAACCAATCAAAAATTGAAGTTTGTACACGAATAATGGTGCCAATCACATACCATTGTGTACGTGATGGGAAACGATGGTGTACATGTTAAAAGAGCAAACCAGGCAAAGTTTAACCTACAAAATACTCCGACACAGAGGTCTATGCAATCATATCCTTGTTGTAAAAAGGTCCAACCTACAAATCGTAAACTCATGCTACATTAAAAACAGCTTATGATCAGAATGCAGTTAAGAAATAAAGTAGGTATCTTAAATCATCTCATTCATCATTACTCTAAACATCATAAACAGAACACCAGTTTCGAGCACAAGAGAGCTCAAAAGAAGGTTTTCGAGCAATTCAGATCGACTATGGAACAAATGGTCCCTTGCAACAAAATCAGAAAAGCATCTCAAAATCTGCTGAAGGGAGACATAACAAATAGAAACTAAATGCAGCAACCACGGCAAACAGGCCTCTAGAGCTTCTCCTACATCCCGCCGCCTTATGAAGATGGTTCTGGAATTTCAAAGTCTATTCCCTGCGACTTCAAATGCTCACGAAGCACATAAAGAGCCTCTGTGATCTCACCAAAATCCTAGAAACAGCAGCATTGTGTCAGTCAATGACCAAGATCACAGAAGAGGAATAGAGTATGGTTATGTTTCATATTTAGAAGATTGCTTGCTCTTATGGTTCGGCAAAGTTATTTAAAAAAAGAAAAGAAAAAAAGCATTGTTTTTCCCATTATGCACAGGCAGAAAATGAAGGTAGAACCATTACAAAAAGAGTTAGCCGTTTGTAGAGAATAAAATGTATACCTTGATTACAGCACAAGAGCAACCAACGACCTTTCTGGCCTTCCCTTCGGAGTCAATCTTGCAAAGCTGCAGCACAAAATACAAGGTCATTGACAAGAATGCTCAATCATACAGAAGTGCAGGGTACAGTGATGATCAAACAGGATGCGCGAGGTGACACTGATGAAGTAGACAGATATCAATGAAATCCTCAAGTTACATCATTGCTTCGCAACACGCGACCCGTTAGAGTCATCGAGGACTATTCTGAGCAGATAGAATGAGACTAAAATATTCATGGGACCGATCTGACCAAATGGGAGACTTGGATGTAAAAGAAAGATAACGTCCTCAAATGCTTAATAATAGCACTATGTGACCATTGCACAGAGAACTACATAGAGAATACGACCTGCGATAATAACATCCAATCCTCAACTTCACATCAGGCACTTAAACCTTTGTGATTCCTTTATTTTAATCAGATTTGCTTATTTAATATACATGTGAATTGATACAACATGGATCGCATAATGAGAATCCATCACAAGAAACAATGTTTTTAGAAGCAGTGAGTGGTATCAAGTAACGAAGCACAGCTTACTGCTATAGCACCTCTTACACTTTTAATTATGAGCTATAAAGACCTGCATTAATTGGTATGTAGATAAAAAAGTTTGCAACAACTTTTAACTCAAGCAGACTGTTATAACTATTTTCCAAATAATGATGAAAAAACAAGACGCCAGCGATACTTACACCAACCCACTCTCCAAGAGTTTTCGCAGCAGGAACCGTCAGAAGATTGCACTTATGATCAGCGCAAAGCGCTGTCACCAGTTTCTTAATATCCTGCTGATCACAGTCTTCAGCAAGCACACACAGCTGAGCAGCATGCTTTTCAATAACCTTTACAGCGGCGTGGAGTCCACGAACAACACCACCATAGGCAAGTGACTTCCTCAAGACTTGCTGCAATGCTGTATCCGGATCCATTTTCTCACCCAACAGTGGCACAGGTGCCTCAGCAACAACAGCGACTTCTTCTCTGAAAGGGCGAAAACCGCCATGCACAGAGGCATAAGAGCAAAGCAATAAAAAGTGAAAAGTCGAGCAACTCAATGTTTTAAACTATTTCAGTAAAAAAAAAGACATAAATTAATCAAAAATCCTTCTTCGACAATAATATCTGGCATCTAATGCACTATAGAGCACACAAAATGTATGCCGAAGCTTATCATCCCGCAAGTTCCAACAAACTTGACCAAGTAATAAAAATACTCACTCGACAATCATAGTCTTATTTTAACCAACTCTCAATAAGATAGAGCTTAAATAAGAAGTTTAAATAAAGAACTGTTCATACAGCACGTAACAAGCTGAATTTAAGCCCCAAAAAAATAAAAAAGAAAGGATAGAATTTTCTTCCACATGTAAGAACAAAAATATAGTTCTGCAGAATGACGAGACATGACTTCATAAATGACTGAAAAATGATGTTACGAGTTACAAGCATACAACGAAATTGTTTGCTTTATCAAAGACCAAACCCATCCTTTGATGCTTGAAAAGCAAAATTGTTTTGACAATATTGAGGAGAGCATGAACCAAACCACATACAGAGCAATACTCATCCTAGCTTACACATCAAATGGACCAACATTCGAACTAGTTCCCTATATGGTGACAAAACAGAACTATCCATGACTAAGGGGATGTTTGGCAGGGCTGCAAAAAGTGCTCATCCCAAACCTTAATACTTACTACATTGCTCTTTAAAAAGCTTCAGTAATAAGCTATACACACAATAGTATAAAAACGACCTGTAAACCAGTTTGACTTGTTGCAAATACTCTAGATTTTATCCTTTCCGATTTTATCCCTTTGAACTCCAGATTCGAACCTAGTGCAGATATTCTAAAATCCAACTATAATCCAAATAGTATCTTGATTTCCATAAAACAGATCGCGACAGAACAATCACCCAATTTTATATACTGCTCATAAGCAGCCATCTTCCCCATGAACTCAACTCCTCTACACAATAAGAAATGCACTAATCGAAGCGAAATCGATATACAAACACATCAACTGTAACCAATATCACTCATAGTTTCACAATAATTTCCATCCAAATACATCATTCAAACAACACAACACTCCAAAGAACTAGTCACATCATCAAAACAAAACCATCAACACTACTTGATCAATACCATCTAACTCACACACAAATACAAAAACACCAATACCCATTAATCAAAAACCAAAACTTGACCATACCCTGACATTTTCTTGAATCAGTCCCAAGTCTCTTATCCTGAATTCACCAACAAAAAACAACACAAATCAAAACAAACCCAGATGAAATCTAACTCGCATTGAACAGTTAAATAATCAGAATTAAAGAGCATGCAAAAGGGTAGTCGAGGATCGAACCTCAACTTGGGTTTTGGCTTAGGTTTGGAAAGGCTGCGTGGTTGCGATGTGCGAGTCGCCGACTGCTGTGTCGAGTGGGAGGAGGATGGGAAAGGGAGATTTATACGGGTGAAACCCTAGTTCATGGGTTTAGTGTATTGACTATAATGCCCTTACTCCTTTGTTTGATTTTTTTTTTTTTTTTATGACAAAGCCTATCAATGTGTAACACTAGGCTTGGTCAAACAAATAAGTCAGACATCTTGATTTCGATAACCAATATTGATTACGGGAACTGTTATGGATATTCTATGAGTTGTTTTTTTAAGTGTTCATTTTTTTTTTTTAAATTCAAGACATGTCAAAAATGAAAGATTTTTTTTTTCATATTCTCAAAAGAATCAATCTCTAAAATTTTTAAACACTAGTTTAAAACACATGCTATTTGATCCCTTATATTATATCAATTAATTTGATTTTGATGTTTAATCCAATGTCACCACATTATATGACTGAACCAAAATAGGTACAATTTCGTGAACAGTATGAAACAGTGAAGATTGCATTTTTGAAATCATTTTGCTCGAAAAAAGAAAGCATGTAAGAGCAAAAAGAATATGATATTATTATTATATGTTGTTAGAGATCGATGGAGGATGAATATTAAATGGTTAAAGAATTTTAAAAACAAAAATAATTTTAAAAAGAACTCTATTATTAGATATGTTATAATAACACACAATTTATATGTTATTAGCAATGAACTCCTCTTTTTCGGCATGTAAAGGCCCATGTTTGGGATCTCCTGTTTTATGTTACATGTTCAATATGGGTAATCTTATTGCAGCAAGTGAAAATGGGGCAAAAATCTATTGATTCATTTTTCACTGTGAGGGTGAAGATTAAATAATTATAAAATTTCAAAAACAAAAATAATTTTAACAAAATTTTTATCATTAGACGTGTTCTAATAACATATAATTTATATGTTATTAACAATAAACTTTTTTTTCCCCGACAAGTAAAGACCCATGTTTGGGATCTCTTGTTTTATGTTACATGTTCAATATGGATAATCTTATTACAGCAAGCGAAAGTGGGGCAAAAATCTATTGATTCACTTTTCATTGTGATGCTACTTGGAATAGTGTTTTCATTTGGTTTGACATGATGTCATTATATGCGAAAATACTAATAGATAGGAATCTGAACTACATTAGGTAGCTCTTATTGTGCAACATACATAATGTTGGAGTCGGAAGTCGTGAACCGGTAGAAAACTCGGATTTGTGAGTCCGAGTGATTATATGAGTCCAATTGGTTTGTGGGTGCAAGTGTTGCTCGGTATTTGACAGCTGCAATCACACAAGAAAACAACAGACCGATTAAACGGACACGAGATTATGTCCTCCAGGACCAACTTCGATGCTTAAATCAATAACAGTTTAAGATTTCGTTAAATGACTACAGAATAAGGTCCAAAAACACTTATTTTTTTTTGGATTGTGGGATAGGTATCTATACTATAATAAATTATCTTTCATTATCATACACTTGACACGATCTCATGGATGAGACATTCCCTCGTTCACATAATATTCTTTGTTTCTTTTTTATAGGTTTGATCTAATGATGTTGAGCTTCTCATGGATCTTTGTCCTTCAAAATATGGGGTTTTTCTCCAACCAACACTTGGCTCAGCAAAAATATTAAAAACGTAATAGAAGGTCTAAGTCTGGGAGTTTTTCTACCATAGGACTTATTAAGGCTAAACTGTAATATTGGCTTGATTTTGTTTACATTGTCTTGACCTCGTGCTCCTCGTTTTCTTGGTTCTTGTTGTTCCACTGCTAGGACGCTTCGTTTTCCTTTGAACTGTGTTGATATGGTGTTAGGAGGAGATATGTTTCCTTTGTTGGTCATCCTTATGAAATTGTCCTTTTTGTTTCCGTAAACATCAGCTATCTTCTTGTTGATGTTATGGTCCGCTTCATTCATTGGTTGTACTGCTGGTTCTGTTTTTGTTGTAATCTTCCTGTTGTGGTCGCTATTGTCTTCAATGTCATAGATGCGATTGTTCGTATAAAAATTCGAAAAATTTAAGATAATTTATTTTTTCAATTATTAATAAAAATAATATTTTATTGAACGTCATATTTTATACAACGGAGATATAAAATTTATTTGTCAAAATTATGATAAAAATATACTAATTATGGATAAATTAAACCCTATCATACTAATATGCAGGGATTTATTTTAAAATCCCCACCATGTTTTTTTCCCGGCCTAAATCTTCCACTTCGCCCGCCACACTACCACTTCTCACCACTTCTTCTAACTCCACTTCTTTCCCACTTCATTTCATCATTTCATCACAACTTCATACTATCATCTCTCTATCTTCTATTGATCTCTTCATGGATTCAAGGAGAGGAACAAGACGGTCAGGACTTGGTATCACCAAGTAACACTTAGCACGGTCTAAGCCATCGACCGTTGGTGTTTGTCATGCCGTTATTGGTTTAAGTGAAGGGAGATGAGTTTATTGATTAGAAATTTCGTGGGAAAGCATAGACTCTAAGATAAATTCTTATTTTAATATATGATGAACCCTCACATGTCTACTTTCTGATGAAATTGATAAATCATGATTTGAAGTTTTGAAGCTTAAGTAATAAATCAAAACATATAGATATGTCAATCTGTAAAAACTGGTTACAAAGCTGATTTTATGACTTGATCTGAAATTACACCGTAAGAGTTAGAAAATGGTCCTTATATCAATAAAATGGTCTAAAATCTAGTTTTCAAAACAGTTTACAAACCTTGATTTGGAGTTGTATGTAAAGAGTTATTACCTGATTAGTGAAGTAAGATCAAACTGTCTGATATAGCAGAAAATATGAACTTGAACGAATAAATTCTTATTATTGATAAGGTTTCATGATGGAAATCTAATTCTATAAAAAGGCCATAGAGTCTAATTTATGTAATATTTTACAAAATAATTTTTGGAGGTGTATACGAGAAGTTATAGATTTAAACGTGTCGAAGGGTCATGTTGGACTCGATTTGACCCCAAAAAACTCTAAATGTTCACAAACACTCTAATGATGATAAATATATAAAATCATCATCATGAACAATCAAAATAAAATTAAAGGTTTGTCCAAAGCTCAACATCATCTCATAATATTAATATAATAATTTTTCACGAAGCACGAACAAATCTGCTTAACTCCGTAACATAAACAATCATTTATAAGGAAATGTATTAATATGTGAATCCTATTATATTATAGGACTTGGAGATGCTACTCCTTATCACTTAAGGACGAGGGTGAGTATGTGCGTGTGAAGAACTGTGGTAAAAGATAACGTTTAAACTTATTGCGTGTGACGATACATATTATTATACCGTGAGTGTAATAATGTGCGTTGAAATCTTTAATCATACTTACTAATTATGACTGACGTAAAATGATGACTGTAACGTTTAGAACTGTTATTTGTGATGTTGTATGCTAGTATACCTAGGCGTATATAGTTATGTGATTGTTTTTGAGAAATGGAAATAAAATATGGTCGACATATCTTATTGTCTATCACTTGCTGTGTGCTGTGATGAGATGATGTATGATGTGTGTAATGCCATGTTTACTCGCATAATGAGGGTGAATGTGTGAAAGGATTATAAATCCATAATTGATAAGATAAATCCGTGCTATAAAACACAAAAAGCGTTGTGTCTTTCGTTTATGTTATACGGTGACTTGGTGGTGACATTCTTTCATCGATCCTATAAGGTCATTTTAGTATGAGGGTATCTCATTGCAAGAGGCACTACACTCCGGTTTGACTGATCCCTATTCACGGATGTCCCTTTTGCTAATGTTGAGGAGAGCTTACTTATGAAATTGAATAAGTCTCGTCAAAGACACAATTATAACATTGAGATATCTATTGTCTCTCGTCTCTGTGTGATTGATACGATGATAAGTGTAACAGAGGCTTCAGTGACCTGTTGAGCGTAGCAGTGCGTGAGACTTGAACTGGGGATCTGTCGGGTCACAATGTCATTGTCTCAATTTGTTTGATACTCTGAGTTTAGTATACTCCCAATAACATATTTGGAATATTCGTGAGATGAGATGCGTATGACCGTATAAACGATCGGAGTTGGAGAGGGAGAAGTATGTTTGGTGCGATGACGTTGTTTGGTTTGATGCATATTTGGTATATGAGTTTCATTTACATGGGGCTTCCGCTAACAGCTATGGCGATCGCCGAAAGTCCCTAAGAACATTTTGATATATATATTAGAAAAACATAAAGTGCCATATCAAACAAGATTATTATATATATATTTGTACGCCTTCATATCTCTTTTAAGTGTCTTTTCTTTAAGTTCATTTACGATTTATGACTCATCTCAAAAAACACACTCAAGTTGACATGACTGACTCAGACTTAAATGAAAGGATGTCAATCGTCGACAGGGCAAGTCTATTTACACACATATTCGTTTTCTTTTCTGTCCGTACCTCTCGTGCGCTTGTTATTCAATGTGGCTCGCGATACCATCATTGAGAAGGGCCTCCCTGCAGAGAGTCACCTGTGGCACCTACCACAAACGGCCTTGTGATCACTGCCGCTGCATGCATATCAAGGGGACGGGACACTACCTCCCCCTCCCTAGCTAGTTCCCTATTTGCCCGTCGGGATGACGAAAGGGAAAAATATATCCAAAATTCAAAGACTGATATGAACGTCTAGAAGGCTACCAAACAACCATACGATGACCCATTCGGGTCCAAAAAGGGATATAAGACTCTACCTTCACAACTCAAAGACACATGCATTAATTTATTCGCTTTTCTTTTATTCACATCGGAAAGATAATATAATTAAGTTCTGCAATTCCGTGTCCTTTTAATTTAACGATTTAAAAATCGTTTTCATTTTCGATTATACCTTGTGAGGATATTTATAGTTGTGATCTATATTTCTATCACCCATGACACGATGCAATCACACAACAATAATTCCCGATCTCAATCTAAACGTCAAGGCATGATATAAATATGCATACATCTATATTTATAACCCTGATTCCTTAACATTTTTATATGTATTAATAATTTAGAGTTAGGTACATACACACCGTCGTGCACACACACATACACATAGCCATCATTAACATTCACATATATTTTAACATCACTAACACTCACATATACCCTAATACACTAACACTCACATATACCTTAGCACACTAGCACTCACTGCCTAACACACTAATAATCCTGCAAGGCCTAACTACTCCAAACAAAATATACACACACCTGCACACCTTCATGCATCTCTCAAGGCTTTTCAAACACAAAACTCAATATACAGACATGCATGACACCAGTTCGCAACCATCACCATCATCACCTTTAAACATATACACATCAATACATATATAACACATTCAACACACATTTGACTCCCTGCACACCATCATCCAAATCTCCTCTTTTTTTTATATAACCCTTGCGTAGCCCTCACCCCATACACATACATTCATGTCTCAATCCTAGCACATACTGCATTGGTCCTGCGCAACACATCACCTTAGACACCCTTACATAATACAGCCCAAACACACCCCATCGCACAGCTCTTCACTGTGACCATGCACATACACACACGATACAACCACATCACATACGCGCACAACTTAACACCATATCACCATAAGCACGCAACAGCACGCACATCATCCTGCGACGCATACCTAACATAAACATACACGCACAATCGCGACACAAACGCATAGTTAAGCTTGTATCTTAATGGGTTTTGGATCGAGGCTAGGTTACCTCAAGGCGTATTTGATCCTAACGTGCACACACACGAGGCAACGGCACCATAATCCTTAGTTTCCCCCGCCGTTGCTGTTGTCCTCGCCTTTGCCCTCGCTGTCGCTGCTGCTGGAAGACGATGACGATGATGGAAAGACGATGGTGTTGATGATGTTGCGACGATGATGTTGATGATGATGAGACGATGATGGAAAGACGATGGTGTTGATGATGACGAGATGATGATGGAAGGATGTTGGTGTTGATGATGATGAGACGATGATGGCGAGACGATGATGTTGATGATGGTGAGACGATGATGATGATATGGTGACGTTTGTGGGCAACGATGGTGAAGGATGATGATATCGAATAAGGGAAATGATGGAAAGTAAAAAGGATTTCGGCTTATGTAGAGAGTTTTGTGGGAGTGTGTATCCCATCCCGCAAATATCCCATTCCCCTCCCTTTTTTTAAGCTTTTGTGAGACTGTTATTTACCCGTGTTTTGTAATATTTGATCATAGATAATTTATCTGTGTCGGTATAATTATCCCATAAATAATTATATCACATCCCATATAATAATCTATCATTTATGAGATTAAAATCGTTAACCCTAATGCGCAATGTTTATAACATTACAACATTATAACATTATTCGTTCGTAATATTTATTGGCATGATCATTTAATCATCCCAAATATCACATCATTATATTTTATTTAATAATCAAATATTACTTGGTTAAATTTCGTAACCCTTAAGCGCGACTATTCTAGATTTGTAACGTTCGTTACTTAACACAATTTGTACGTACGCGTATTATTTAAATATGCGTGTCGTACGTATATTTATACTTTATTTTTAAATTCGTAAAATTTTCGGATACTACACTACTCCTAATTTTTAAGAAGTTTCGTCCTCGAAACTATTTTTTTTTTTAAGAAAAAAAGGTAAATGAGGACTTACCGGAAAATAGATGCGGATATTGCTTCCTCATCGTTTTCTCCTCCTCCTAAGTCGCCTCTGAGGTCAGATGATTAGCCCAGAGGACTTTCACTAGGGAAATAGTACGGCTTTTGATGATCTTCTCACGACGATCCAAGATCTGCTGGGGTTGCTCCTCGTATGTCAGGTTCTCTTCTACAATGATCGGCTCATGCTGAATGACATGGCTCGGATCGGACATGTATCTCCTCAACTGCGATACGTGGAGTACGTTATACACACCTGAAAGATCAATTGGTAGTGCAAACTTATAAGCAACTTCCCCGGCTCGCTCCAGAACTCATAGGGTCCTACATAGCGGAGGCTTAGCTTTCCTTTCTCTCCAAACCGTATAATGCCCTTCTTGGATAATACCTTCAGAAATACATGATCCCCCACCTCAAACTCGAGCGACCTCCGTCTCACATACGCGTATGACCTTTGACGATCTTGTGCTGTCTTTATCCTATTCCTGATCTGTTTGATGGCCTTCGTCATCTCTCGCACTGACTCGGGCCCAATGATTATCGTATCTTCAATGTCATCCCAGTAGAGTGACGTCCTACACTTGCTTCCATAAAGAGCTTCGTACGGAGCCATACCAATACTGGAATGAAAACTGTTGTTGTACGTGAATTCCACCAAGGGCAAGTGTCGATCCCATGATCCTTGGAAGTCCAATGCACATGATCGTAACGTGTCTTCTAGCATCTGGATTGTTCGTACTTGTAACGCTCCGAAATTCGGAATGCCCGGCACGTGATGTTATGCCATCATAGACCCAGTCCATGACAAGGCTAAACAAACCAAACGGGTTTTGTAGGTACAGAAGTTAAAGAAGCTACCTAGACGATACAAACCATAAATCCAAATAGTGATATGTATTCCCGAATACATTATAATGTCTCATTGCT
>JAOVYX010002672.1:0-11582 GCA_035668315.1 Drosera spatulata
ATACATCTTATTGCCTCCTGGGTGAACAGAATAAGGGGTTTGATGAGCCTCTTCCATGATCTTTCTCTTCAAAGCATTATCATTTGGCACACAGAGCCGTCCCCCAAACCTCAAGGTGCCATCCTCGTGAATTACAAAACCATTTGCTTTTCCTTATAGGGCCTCTTTCCTAAACTTTCTTATCTGCTCGTTTTAATCTTGGACTAGAAATATCTCTTCCTGAAGAGTAGGTTTCTCTTGCAGGTTTGCAAGTATATTGTCACTTGATGCCGGGCGGATCTCTATACCCAATTTGTAGAAGTCATTAATCAACTCAACCCCTATGATTCTCAATAAATGTAAAATGCCTTCTACCTTTCTATCCTTTCGACTCAAGGCGTCAGCTACTACGTTCGCCTTTCCAGGATGATACTGGATATCTAGATTATAATCTTTTAGAAGTTCCAACCATCTCCTCTGACACATATTCAATTCCTTCTGAGTGAAAATGTACTTCAAGCTCTTGTGGTCGGTGAAGATCTGGCAGGAAATTCCATACAAATAGTGTCTCTAGATTTTCAAGGCAAATACCACTGCTGCCAATTCCAAGTCGTGAGTAGGATAGTTACGCTCATATGGCTTCAGTTGTCTTGAAGCATATGAAATCACCTTGCCATGTTGCATAAGTACGCACCCAAGACCTTGAACAGATGCATCACTATAAATACAGAATCCTTCCTCGCCAGAAGGAAGGGTGAGTACTGGTGCTGATGTGAGACACTTCTTAGGTTCCACGAATACGCCCTCACACTTATCAGTCCATAGGAACTTAAGAGACTTCCGTGTCAAGTTGGTTGAAGGCATGGCGATTTTCGAGAAAACTTCAACAAATCTACGAAAATATCCGGCCAAGTCAAGAAAACTTCTTTACTTCTGTGGCATTTGTCGGCCTGGTCCAATTAATCACAGACTCGATCTTCCTCGGGTCTATCCTTATTCCTTCTCCAGATATTACATGCCCTAGAAATGCCACCTCTTGCAATCAAAACTCGCACTTCTTGAGTTTGGCATATAACTGCTGAAATCGCAGAGTCTCAAGAATAGTTTGGAGGTGTTCCTCATGATCTTGTTGTGTCTTGGAGTATACCAAGATTTCATCGACAAACACCACTACAAATCGGTCAATGTATGGCTTAAAGACTCGATTCATCATGTCCATAAAGACTGCTGGGGCATTTATAAGCCCAAACGGCATCACTAGGAAGTTGTAATGCCTGTAGCGGGTACGAAATGCGGTCTTTGACACATCGTCGGGTCAGACACGTAGTTGGTGATACCCGGAACGAAGCTCTATCTTCGAGTACACCGTTGCCCCCTGTAGTTGATCGAAGAGATCGTCAATCCTTGGCAAAGGAGAACGGTTCTTGATGGTAAGCTTGTTCAGCTCGCAGTAGTCCATGTAGAGTCTCATACTCTAGTTCTTTTTCTTAACAAATAAAACCGGGGCGTCCCATGGGGACACACTAGGGCGGATGTATCCCTTCTGAAGAAGTTCTTCCAGTTGGCTCTTTAATTCCTTCAACTCCGCAGGTGCCATTCTATATGGAGCCTTAGATACTGGCGCTGCACCTGGAACCACATCGATGGCGAAGTCAATCTCCCTTACCGGTTGCATCCCGGGAATCTCATCCAGAAATATATCAGGGAAATCTCACGCTATCGGGATATCAGAGAGATTTATCTCCTTATTAGTTAAATCTTTCAAACTACAGAGATAACCATGACATCCCTTTCTTAACAGTTTCCGTGCTACAAGGGCTGATACCAGCTGTAGTTCTGCTTTTGAACCCTCTCCGTGATATCTAATCTTTCCTCCCTTAGGAGTCCTACACATTATTATCTTCTTCTTACAATCGATGACCTCTTTATGCCCTTCCAACCAATTCATTGCTAAAATGACATCAAAGTCATGGAGGTAAAAAACAATGAGATCGGTTGGGCATTCCTCTCCCTCTATTAAGAGAGGGGCATGGGCGATAACATGATCGCATACGATAACCTCCCCCATTGGTAACCCAATATGAATACCCCGTTGTATTTCTGTTGGTACTATATTATTCTTATTCAAGAATGACTTAGAAATGAAAGCTTGTGTTGCACTCGAATCAAACAAAGAATAGATATTGTTTGAAAAGAGTTTGAGATTATTGGTCACAGTAGCTCCACTTTGTTGAGCCTCCTGAGGATTCATCATGAAAACTCAGTTATTGGATGGCTGTTGTTGAGATATTTCTGCCCTATTCATCTGTACCCGAGGGCGTGCAACAGCAACCGACTTCTCGGTGTAGTTTTCCTTATTGCCATTGCTCTGATTCCTAGTCCTCTAATTGGTGTTCCTCTGATTATCCTTCCTCTTTGTGCAGTCCCTACTGATGTTATCGCGCTCCTCGCAACTGTGGCGTGGACCGGTCCGACAGTCCTTCGCCATATGTCCTACCCTTCCACCTGATAGCATTTGATATCGGTAGTAAACCTGCCCGTGAGCCTTGGGATTGTCTGCGCTGATTACCATATCTTCTACCCCCAGCTCGATTTCTGGGCGGCGAGTTGTGGTAAGGAACCATTTGTTGCTTTGAGCTACTAGCGCCCCCATGCGATGGGCTGCCGCTTGATCGTCGATCATCCCTCTTCCTTTTCGAACCACCAAAATGCTAATCCTTCGCAATGAGGTACCGTTCACTGCTGGCAGCGCAGTCATACACGTCTTGATAGCAGGCGTGTCTCTGGCCTGTTACCTTGTCCCTAATCCTCCGGTTAAGTCCTTCAATGAATTGCTTCTGTTTTTCCCTGTCCAAATAGCAGTGTGACGGTTGGAAACGCAATACGCTAGTGAACTCTGGAGCATATTCATAGATGGTCATGTCCCGCTGCAGAAGCTTCTTAAACTCCTCTTCTTTCTCATTTCTCAAGGAATCTGGGTAAAACCGACTACTGACGAGCTCAGTGAACTGTAACCAATTAAACTCTGGTGCCTTGGCACGTTCTTCCACCGTGCGCCATCAGACATCGGCCTCTTCCTTCATATAGTAAATAGCGAAGTGTATCTTCCACTGATCAGGATATTGCGTCAAATCAAATAGCTTCTCCATTTCACGGATCCAATCCTCCAATAGTGCAGGATCCCTCGTGCCGAAGAATCTGGGAGGGTTGTGGGCCAGGATACAACGGGAATAGTGATCACCGTCATGTGTTTCGGTGGGGTTATCCCTCCTTCTTTCTCTGATAAGTTCCCCCATCAATTGCTCAAGAACGCTAGGGGCTGGTGGATCTTGCACAGTGTTGCTATTGGTCGCCACTTGTACGGGTATGCTCAGGTCAGGAGATGACATGTTCCCAGCCTCCTGCGACTCGTTCGCAGCCCCTTCTTGGGACATATTTACTGCTTCTTGCGACATATCTGTATAACAATCATTATCACTCATCACCATTAATAGGATAAAGCATTTGCATGTCGAAACAAGAAGTATGCATTCAAAGGTTTCACTCCATTTATTTACCGTAAAAGAAGCCATTTTCAGGCTACAACAAAAGAAAGTGAAAGACTGTTTTCAACCCGAGAAATTAGACAGTCCTTTCACCGAGTCTACTAGTAAAACTAAAAGCAACTCCTCATAGGTTAACTTATTCTAACCCAGATGCTATAATAGTGTCCTATGAGCTGCTTATTTGTACATACAGATATAGGTACTTTATAATTGCCAAAATATCCCAGGAGCTGATCCTAGTCGGAGTTAGTGTCAGACTCAGGAAGCTAATCCGAGTCGGGGTCGTGGGCAGAGTCGGAGTCCATATCTCCATCTGTACCCAAGTCCTGAGCTAGGATTGGGGCTGAATCTGCATCTGAGTCTGAGTCCGACTCTACAGATTCAAAGAGCTCAGCCATAACATCGGGAGTCACCTTCCGACTAATTGGAGCTTCAGCATCATGCCAATCCTCGTTATCGTCCCAACCTCAATCAAACTGGTCGTCATCCTCCCCTTCTCCGAGTACCACAGTCATAGGGATCTCCTCTTCAGGAACTTCCTCCGCAGGGTCGTCCTCGGGAACCTCCTCCTCAGGTTCTTCCTCTAGATCCTCCTTTGAATCCTCCTCGGGGTCCTCGTCTGGATCTTCTTCTGGATCCTCCTTTGGATCCTCAACTGCTCCGGGCTCAGCCTGTGCCTCTGGCATTGGATCGGCCTGCATCTCTGGCTCTGGATCGACCTGCGCCTCTGACTCTGGTTCTGCCACTGCTGCTACATCCCATACTACCCCCATCTCAGCCTCATCTATCGGTATAGGCTGCGGCTATGGCACTATCATTGGTGCTGGTATAGGGTTTGCCACTATAGTAGGTATTATCAAGGGTGCTGTTGAGAGAGCTATCGAGGGAGCTATCGAGGGCCCAGCTGCTGAAGGGTCTATCGAATCACTGGCAGGGTGATCGGCACCTCCATAAGGTTGTCCCCTGACACCGTTTTGGGATCTAGCAGTCTCTTTCTCTTCAGAGCATAACCCGGGATAGATCGAATCAGGTATAGCTCCTCAGAATCTCTCGATCTCATGCCAAGCGCGTAGACTTGACCTTGCTCTCTCTCTTTCTCTCCTCCCATATTTGTGTCCGCAGGTGGAGGATAGTTATCCCTATCCCTCCTTAGGATGGCTGCTAACATATGGAACATCATGTGCTATTGACCCTCCCAATGGTAAAGTCTATTCGGCTCGCCGTCTACCAGTAGGTGGGAGTAAGCGGCACGATATCGGGAGTACCCCTCGGTATCCGGAAGTGCCTGCAATAGGATGCATGCCTGAAGTACCGGATGACGGAACAAAGGGTTACCCCCAATGGTCGTCGGGATGAGGTGGTGTTCCACAAAATGCAGTATCGGTAGCAACTCCATCTCCCCAGGCATAGGACGAATGTATGATAGTATAGTCAATACTGGTACAGGAACATTAGCATCCATCCTATTGAAAAATACATTATAGATATAAGTATTTTCTCAATTTAACAGGATGCAGCTATCAAGTCTCTCTTCCTAACCCCAAACAACATCTCCACACTCGATGCATATGCAATCCTATAAGTTTGTCATATTTATCTTTCGTGTTTACTTAATATCTATCCCAAAAGACCCTAAAGCCCTGCTCTGATATCACCCTATAACGCCCCTGGATTTCCGTACTGGATGACACGTGGGCGTTATACCGTCACGGACCCGGTCCATGACAAAGCCGAATAAACCAAATTGGTTTAGGGGTATAGATGTCAAGGAAACTATAAACAGTAACCACAGTCATACCTTACAACTTCGAATACCTGTTTAGTTACAACATTAAAGCGGAAGTAATGCGGATCGTTTATTACATTAAATAACACAACCGTCTGATCTGCTATAATATCCAAAGCATGTGATATCATCTATATGCATACAAGCTTACACTAAGTGCCCTCAGGTGCTGTTGGGGGCATACCTGCAATTGAAAAACATAACCGTGAGCTAAAGAAGCTCAGGAACTTCAGGTGTATGAATCCCAATTACAGGGAACTTCCGCTAACGGCTATGACGACCGCCGAAAGTGTAACGCCCCGACTTTCCATGAGCGTTATGTCGTCATGGACCCGGTCCGTGACAAGGCTTAACAAACAGAATGGGTTTTAGGATACAGAAGTCAAGGAACTATAACACAATTGTAACATAGTCATAGCTTACAATCCCAAATACCTGTTTAGTTAAAACATTTAAGCGGAAGCTAAGCAGATCGCTTATTACAATCATCAATATAGTCCTCTGAGCTGCCATATTAACTGAAAAACATGAGTTCACCTATGTACATACAAGCTCTCTCTAAGAGCCTTCAGGTGCTGTTGGGGACATACCTACAATTTAAAAACATAACCGTGAGCTAATGAAGCTCAGCAACCTCTGGTGTATGAATCCCAATTACAGGAAACTTCCGCTAACGGCTATGGCGACCGCCGAAAGTCCCTAAAATATTTATATAGATATAGGAAAATATGGGCGCCATATCACACAACATTGTTTTTCATCTCTTTATATGGCTTTGTATCGCTTTTAAGAGTCATTGTTTTATTTCACATTTAATTAAGGTTTATGACTCGACTCAAAAGTAGCGACCACTCCAAGGATATGACCGTCTCGAAGTACAGAGATAAGATAAGGTAAAGTGCCAATCGTCAGCCGGGTTTCCCAATAGATTCTATTTCCGTACCTGCCTATCCTGTGCGTCATCTTGCACCTCTTGTGCGCATTCAATGAGGTATCGTTTGCCTGCATTGAGATAATTTGGGCGTCCCTGCAGAGAGCAACCCGTGGCCCCGCCACAGCGGCGTAAAAGCCGCTGCATGCATGCAAAGAGGATGGGGAACGCCCATCGCTCCCTAGCTAGTTTTCACCCATGACGTTGACTCGGATGATATTACAGGAATGCAATGACTCAAACCCAAGCCACCAAAGCTTTTCAAAGATACAGATGATCGCAATGGATTGAAGAAGGCACCCTATGTTCGACCTTCTCAACAAATTCAAGAAAACGACCAATGATCCACAACGAATGTCAATGCCGTTCTTATCAGTTCAAGGAGGCGATATTTCTTATTTGTTTGCATTTCTTTAGTTCACACGGATAGTGTAGCTATGCTCCACATCCCCCGATACCTTTTTATTAATCATTTAGCGGTCGCTTTCATTTGTTTCCCCTGAGGGTATGTACATTATAAGGGTACATTCTAATTCATTTCAACCCCAAATACCCCATCACATGTCAAATGAGATCATTTATGCACGTTTGACGATTTATTTCCATGCGCAGGTGTTATATATCTCAAAAACGCATTTATGTTTAAAGTTCGGGGCTTAAAAATGTATTTTTCCTGAACAAAAGGCCGTCACGGGCGCGACGCACTGTGCAGGAAGTTCCAAGGTTTTTCCCTCGTCGCGGCCGCGACCCAGGAAATTCCCAGGATTATCGCGGACGCGACGAATCTCAGGCCTGAACCTCCAGGGAACCTCCCTGCCCGTCCACGGAACGCCCAATTCACGTTTTTAAGCAACCAAATCATCATATACACATCAAACATAGCATAAACACGTCCCAAAGCATGCACGGACGTGTTTGAATCGTGTGAACGAATAAAATAGGTGTATCGGATGTGTGAGGTTACCTCGAACGTGTTTGGTTTTCTTAAGCTCACGATCACACGAACGGATCCTTTGGCATCCTCTGATCGGATTCCTAGCAGCGTCCCTTCCCTCGGCCAGCTGCTGTCCCTCGTCGTGTGCGTCGTGGTGATGGTAATGGGATGATTATGATGATGTTGTTTAATGATGATGATGATGTTGGTGGCGGCTGGGTGCAGGAGCTCGCTGGAGGCTGCTGGTGGTGCTGCGGGGATGAGTGGAGGAGTGATGGAGAAGAAGTGGGAAAGGTGGGAGTGGTGGAGGAGGTTGGTGGGAGTAGAGAGAAAATAAAAGAAAGGGGTGGGTGAGGTGTGTGTGTGTGGGTTTATCCCATGTTTCGTCCCACGAAACGTCTCGTTCAATCCATTATTCACCCAAATTCCACAATATTAATCCACGAAAAATCAATTTACATCGATAGATTTGTTCCGTGTATGAAAAATATGACCTTTCGAGTCATAATTCATTGTTTTTGGGATTAATTGGATAGTCTTTGCGCGCAACGTATATAACGTTATAACGTAACGTTATTTGTTCGTAACGTTTATTGGCGCGTTCAACTCATTATCCCAAACATTCCATCGTCATATTTGATGTAATTAATCAAATATTCTCTTAGATTTAAATATATAATCTTTAAGCACGATTTATTTTAAAATCGTTACGTTATATATTCGTCTCAAAACTTACAAAATTCTCGGGTATTACAGAAAGTCCCTAAAATATTTTTATATATATAGGAAAATAAGGGCGTCACATCACAGAGCATCGTTTCTCATTGCTTTATATGGCTTTGTATCGCTTTTAAGAGTCATTCTTTTCTTATGCATTAATTTAGGGTTCATGACTCGACTCAAAAGCAACGACAACTCCACAGCTATGACTGACTCGAAGTACAGAGATATAACAAAGTGTCAATCGTCATCCGGGCTACCCTATAGATTTTGTATATTCGCACCTTCCTACTCTGTGCGTCATCTTGCACCTCTTGTGCCAGCATTGAGATAATTTGGGCCTCCCCGCAGAGAGCAACCCGTGGCCCCGCCACAACTGCGCAGAAGCCGCTGCATGCATGCCAAGAGGATGGGGGATGCCCATCGCTCCCTAGCTAGTTTTCACCCATGACGTTGACTCAAAGGATAATATAGGAGTGCAATGACTCAAACTCAAGCCACCAAGGCTATTCAAAGAAACAGATGATCGTAATGGATCGAAGAAGGGACACCATGTTCAACCTTCTCAATAATTTCAGGAAAACGACCAAGGATCCAACAGATCCACAAGGGATGTCAATGCCGTCCTTTTCAGTCAAGGAGGCGATATTTCTTATTTGTTTGCTTTTCATTAGTTCACATGGATAGTGTAACTATGTTACACATCCCCCGTTCCCTTTTAATTAGTCGTTTAACGGTCGGTTTTATTTATTTTCCGTGAGGGTATATACATTATAAGAGTGCATTCTAGTTCATTTCGACCCAGAATACCCTACCATACGTCAAACGTGATCGTATATGCACGTTTGATGTTATATTTCCATGCGTATGAGTTATATATCTCAAATACACATTAAAGTTTAGGGTTCGCTGCACGAAAATGATATTTCCCTGGCGAGAAGGCCGTCACGGCCGTGACTGGCGACGAGGCCCATCACGGGCGCAACCTAGGCCGTCTCGGGCGTGACGGTACTGTGCAGCCAAAATCCCATTTTTTCCTTGTTCCGGGCGCGACCCAGGATGTCGCGGCCACGACTGTTCATCAGCGTAGAACGTCCAGAACTCACGTTCGATGCCCATGGATCCCTCATTTATCATCAAAATGCATCCAAACCATTGCATACACTTCAAACACAGCATATACACTTTTCACACATGTACGAACGTGCTTAAATTGTGTGAACGGATAAAAGAGGCGTCTCGGACGTGTGAGGTTACCTTGATTTCCTTGAAGTGGTTATCGTCCCTCGGCTTCCCGCTATTGTTTTCTCGCCTCCTCGCTGTGATTGCTGCCTGAATACGACGATGGAAGTGATGATGCGGATGATGGTAGTGACGAGGTGGTGACGAGGCCACGAAGACGATGATGACAATGACGATAGTGACGACGATGATGATGGCGACGACGACGACGATGATGATGATGTGCTGGCTGTGATTGATGGGGAAGATGATGGCGGCATTGGCAGCGACTAACTGGTGAGGATGGTGGCCGACAGTGGGAGGTGATGGTGAAATGGTGAGAGTGGTGGTGGGTGTGGGGAAAGCAGGGAAAAGAGAGGAAGAGTGGAAGAAAGTGAGGCGGGAAGTGGAGGTGGGTGAGTGAGTGGAAAATACCCCGTTTCGTCCCACGATACGTCTTCTTCAGTACACTATATACCCAAATTTCATAATATTAATCCATCGATAATTTATTTACATCGATAGATTTATCCTGTATACGAAAATATGACCTCCCGAGTCATAATCCATTATTTTTGGGATTAAATCGATAGTCCTATCGTGCAACGTTTATAACGTTATAACGTTATGCGTTCGTAATATCTATCGTCGCAATGATCATTTAATTACTCCAAATATTCATCGTCATATTTGATTTAATAATCAAATATTTTCTTAGATTTAAATATATAACTTTTAAGCACGATTTATTTTAAAATCGTAACGTTATATATTCATTTTAAAACTCCCAAAATTTTCGGGTATTACAATTAAAGATATTCATAAAAACGCTATAAACGATATCGATCATTATAAAGTTTACTCACGGATATTGTTACTCACTTGTGTACATTGTGCTTGTGAAATTTGAGGGTCATTGATGACATGTATGTTTGTGAATGATGTTGTACATTTATGAACTATTTAAAACTATTCAATTTTATGAATTTTGATTTTAAAGATCAAAGTGTTAAAATGATTTCAACTTTACTTATCATGTTTTATATGAGTAAATGATCACATCTAACTACGAGTTTTTTTGAAAATGGATATCATTTATAATAATTTTATGAGTGTCTTTAGTTATTTTGGTTAAAGACACGTTAGTCCCTTCAACCCCATATTTAAATGACAGTATCATATTTGATCCATTAATGGACTTTTCATTTGATGTTCCCAAAGAAACATTAATGGACTCTTTATTAATAAGAATGTAGCATGTCAAACAAACATAAAAATATAAATTTGATATAAGACAATCAAAATAACATCATAGTATGCTAATATTTGTTAATTTTTAATTATTATCATACTGATGTATGCTATATCTAATCCTAATATTTATTATTATTGATGAGAAACATATTTTGAGGTAATTATGATGTCATGATTCAATAAAGATTCGACCGCGATTGAACCAGTGACCCATCCGTCAACTCGACTTTTGCTTCGATGAACGGTCTGAATTTGAAAATATTGTGAAAAAGTTTGAAAGAAGTTGTTGAGTAGAAAAATCAATGATTGAAAGTGTTGAAATATCTTTTTCACCTAAGCTCTGCACTTATTATGTATTTGTTGGGGACTCTTTATTAATAAGAATATTATGACATGCCAAAAACATAGAAAAATATGAGTTTAGATATGAGATAATCAAAGTCAACATCATAGTATGCTAATATTTGTTAATTTTTTATTATCTTCATATTGAAGTATGATGTATGTTATATTTAACTCTTATATTAATTATTATTGATGAGTAATATATTGTGAGTTAATTATAACGTCACAGTTCAATAACTATTCGATCGCAGTTGAATCAATGACCCACCTGTCGATTTGATTTCTGTTTCAATGAATTGTCCGAGTTTGCAAATATTGGAGAAAGGTTTGAAAAAAGTTGTTGAGTAGAAAAATCAATGATTGAAAGTGCCAAAATATGTTTTTAACCAATGCCCTATACTTATTTCGTATATATTGGGGACTCTTTATTAATAAGAATATAACATGCCAAAAAAAGAAAAGAGAAATATATGTTTTTGATAAGAGATAATCAAAATCAACATCATAATGTGCCGATATTTGTTAATTTTTTATTATCATCATATGGAAGTGTAACGTCCCGACTTTCCACGTAGGAAGACACGTGAGCGTTATGTCGTCACGGACCCGGTCCATGACAAGGTTAACAACCGAATAGGCTTTAGGAGTTCAGAAGTCAAGGAAAACACAAACAATACAATAGTCATAACTTACAGTCCCAAATACCTGCTTAGTTACAACACTTAAAGCGGAAGCTTTGCAGATCATTTATTACATTTAAACAACATAGACAACTGATCTGCCATAATACCCAAAGTCTGTGGACACATCTAAATATAATCAAGCTCTCTCTAAGAGCCTTCAGGTGCTGCTTGGGGCATACCTGCA
>JAOVYX010002673.1:0-71140 GCA_035668315.1 Drosera spatulata
ACTTACATTTCTTGCACCCAACCAAAAGCTTCATCGGTTTCTTTATCATTCTTCATCCTCAATGATACATTCATCCATGTAGGAGCTATTTTCATCAGTAGAGACTGCATGAAAATTATTATGCGGTTAAGGTTAGAAAAAGCAGAGGATTTTACCATTTTTCGAAGCCTTCAGGTTCCACATCCAATACAGCATACCGGGTGCAATTCATAAGGAAAAAGCAAAATTTATTCCACAACGACCGATTAACCTGGGTACTCAAGACAGTAGTACCTTGGTAATTATAGCAGGAGAATTGCCAATAGGATCCACATTGGTAATAGGACCCATCTCCGCAGGATAGTATTTTCGAATAATTTTCTCATTGTCAGCCGGCTTGATATAAAAGAAGGGGAATCCAGCTGGGTAGTTTCCGTGTGCCAAGTTCGGCAAAGGATTCACAAATATGTGATCGGGCTCTCCCATTAAGATGTACCTACATTGGTCAAAGACTAATCATCAATGGCTAAAAAAAATCAAAAGAGCATGAAGCTCTAGAAAGCATAATGCCTGAGGCACTTACTCTTCTTCAATTGTTGCCTTCTCCAACCATTGTACGAACGCCCAAGGTCTGTTCAAGACAATGTATCCCTAAACATACCATTTGATTCAATATAGGTATCACAACAGGCATGAAAATTTTGCAATCAACCCACATGGACACAGGACAATGAAATGATACAACATGAGAAGACTCGGATGAAGCAGGAGTACAAGTCCTAGGAATTAAGCATACAAGAAACAACCCTTTCAAATTTCAATGAAGTGACATGTACAAGCAAGGAAGTTATGAAATGCACTGTAAGAATGTAAATTTACTAACCCTGTCGAGGCCATCAGGGAGAGGATCAACCACGAAAGTAGGGATCTCTTTCATCAAACTATCTTCCTTCCCAGAGTGCAAAACCCTAGTGTATCCTCCCATGTCAGATCCAGGAGCATCCCTATACTTCTTATACCAATAATACATAACCCTGCACTGCCATTGGCTATAAGGTGCATCCGTCGCTGTGACAACCACATGGAACTTTCCCTTCGACTTGCCCACAAACTTGGCCTTTCTAGGCATCCCAACAATGGGATCAGTGCTATAAACATCCGCCGTGGGATTTCCATCACTAGAAGCTCTATAGTGCATAAGCATTGTCGCGAAGTTGTAGGTAGCAAAGAAAAACCCAACTGCAAGTAAAACCAACACTAGAATAGATCCTCTCCCAACATTTTTCTTCCCACTCATCTTTGAAGAAGAAACAAAGACTCAGCAATACAATCACAATTCTTCAAAATTTCTCCAAATCCAACTCAATCACCAGCAATTCAATTATCTTCGCCACCTTCCACGCAGGCTCATCAATCCCAAAGGGAAATCACAAATTACAATCCATGAAAACACTTCCCCTGTATGAAATCACTGAAACCCAGATAAATGCAGGACAACCCTGCAAATCAGAGACAAATTTCAAGAAATTGAGATCAAACAGTCTTATAATCAAGCCTAAGAAGTTCAACAAACCAACACAAATCAGCCTTCAACCACAATATCCTTAAAAAATAGAGTCTCGAACACAAAGTCAAGAGAATCAACCCACACAAAAGGAATCGAAACTACCCAGAAATGAAACAAACATCTTCAAATCATGGGTTGTGACTCACCTTGATGGGAAAGTAGCGAATGGGCAGTACCAAAACCTAAACCCCACAAAGGAAATGAACACTGGACAAGATGGGTTGGTACAATTTTTTAGGCATTGATGAGAGGCAGATTCAGATTGGCGAGGGTTGCTGAAAAGGGTCAATTAATAAATCATCAAAACTCAATAAATGAAACAAGTACCCAAAAACATCTCCCTTTGATTCGAGAAAGTGGGCAGAGTTTGATTTCCCAAATGAAAGGGAATCAAATCATCAATGGTTTTTGATTTGTATAATGAGATGGATTGTTGGGGTTTAGAGATTTCAAGGTCAACGAGGGAGGGGTGGATCTGGTGAGAAAAATTGAGATTTATACTATGTTGTTGAAATCAACAGGCAAAGTTTTGATTTTTACTATTTGTATTTCTTGGGAGGTTGGTACCGGTGATGTGAGAGAGACTTGATAACAGATCCCCATGCTATAAGACTCTACCAGGGCTCACAAAATTCACAAGTATTTGAACCCATATGATGATTTCCAAAGAAAACTTCTATTGGGCATCATATTTTTGATGGGTTTATCTGAACCAAACTTCTATTGGGCATCATATTTTCGATCGGTTTATCTGAACCTATAATTAATCAAAATGATTTTTAAGTATATTTTTCACCTTAAACGGTTGTTTGACAAAAGTATTTATAATGCGATCGTTAAAAGTGATTATAATGTGCTAATAAGCACTCTTATGGTAATAAACAGTTTAAAATGATTTACTATCTAACTAATGACTTATTGCTGATAGCGAGTTTGATCAAATGTTAATATGTTTCAGTTTCAAAAGTGCCTATGATTTTTTTTCAATTAATCATAATCCATACAGAAAAATAAAACTAATACAGTATTAGTCAACAAATTATGCGACCTTCTTTTTAACCGTTGAATCAACTAAATGTGAAATTGTCTTGATTTTTTATTATTTTTTTTGTTCTTTGATGTGACCCGTAATAGCTTGTTGATTAATGTTGTATTAACCTTTTTTTTTTCATAATTCGAAAAATGAGCATTTTATTGTTATTGCTAAATAGTTTCAGCTAAAGGTTTAGTTTTTCGAATACACATTAGACTCAAGATCTCTTTTTCGTGAACACCTATTTTTAATACACAATCAAAGTTAAGAATTAGATAATCCGATTGCAAGTGGACACAAATAGATAATTGACTTTATGCATCCAATTATGTCATAGAATTTTTAAATTTTTAGATTTTTCCCGTTGAAAGCTTATGCACTTTTCATCCTGATGAAGATATGCATAAAGGTGCAAGGATAATAATACATTAGTTTTATTTAATCCATCCCTTATCGATTCTTATCACCTTAGATCACGAAAAAACTAATAAGTTTTTATGTCCGATAGTCATGAAATTAACTCGTTATCAAGATTCTAACATAAGATCACATTGAAAAGAACATGGGGAAAACTTGCCAAGGGATCCTTTCAAATTATGGTCTTTGAAGCTCTTCTTACAAGAATCATCCAACAAATGAACCTATAAAACAGGAAAAAACCAAGCATGATCGACACATTGATCCACCTATTATCCTCATCAAGCCCTCTATCAATCAAGACATCATTCCCATTCATCAAACAGATCAAACGAGATCGATCTTGCCACGCGAAGCATTCGTTCCTCATGCTCCAATACTCGTTCACGACGAGCGAATCCAACGGGTACCTGTATAGGGAAATGTAGTACATGAACATCCAGTACTTTGGTATGGCCTCCTTTGGTATGAAATAGCCTGAGAACAGGAAGAAAGCTCCCAAGACGGAGCAAATCAACGAGTTTCCGGAGATGTAATCTGGTGATATCGCGCTTAGGAACAGCACCAATGAGCTTGCCATCAAGACGATCAACCACACAACAAGACAGAAGAAAGCGAACGCTGTGAAAGAAGGGTTTAGTCCTGTGATCCAGTAGACTGGGATGGCGAAGAGCAGTGCTATAATCAGCAAGAATGGAATGAAGATAATGGTGTGGGATATCATGTAGGAAGAGACGTTGTATGCTCCTCTCGAGGCTTCCTTCATGATCACACCTCGCTCTTGAAGGTAGATTGGGAGTGATTCGACGGTCGATGAAAGCAGGAAGCTCAAGGTGAATGCGAATAAGCCTAGTCGCTCTGCCACTCCAGCTTCGTCCTTCCTTAAGTTCACGAACACGCTTCCTAACCCGATTCCACCTATGATCGCCTGCATAACCCTTGCTAAGAATAGGTGCCTGGTCCTGTAAATCACCTTACAAAATCTTGAGCAGAGGAAGTTGATTTCTGAAACATATGGATAAGCATGGTTTTGGTCCATGGAAATGGCAACTGATTCTACCTCGCCCATGTCTTCATCGGACCATAGCAAGGCCGAATTTCCTATCTCGTCACCACAGCTATCCTGATCTGATGAATATACTCCTAGCTTGTCTAGGATTTCCATAGCAAAGTCAAGAGCATTAAGCTGAAGCGGAATTCGGAATCCCAAGCGAGATATATTTTCCTCTAGCCTCTCAAGGGTTCCGTTGTGCATGACAGAACCACGATAAAGGATCAAGAAGCTTGAAATATGATGCATAATCCTGTAGCTTGGTTGATGAATAGATAACACTACTGTTATGTTCCTTGATTTTGCCATCTTAGACAGTAACTCGATAACTTGAAGAGCCGAGGTGCTGTCTAAACCAGAAGTTGGTTCATCGAGGAGCATGACACGGGGATCATGAATCATTTCCACCCCGATGGACACCCTCTTCCTCTCCCCTCCTGATATCCCTCTATTCTCCTCGTCTCCTACAAAGCTATTCGCCACGCGCAACAGGCCGAGCTCCTGTATTAAGATCTGAACCCTTTTGCGTCTCTCTTTACCATCCATGTTCCTGAGCCTAAACTTGGCGCTGAACATCAACGTTTCCTTCACGGTTAAAAGAGGAAGCAAGTCGTCGTCCTGTGCCACATATCCGCAAGCCATTCTCAATTGGTCAGGACTAGCAACTACCTGATCATTGATAAAAATAGTACCGCCTTGATTAATGTCACGCTCCTTAATGCTCCCAGATACTACGCGAAGAAGAGTTGATTTCCCGGTGCCACTTGGACCGACTATGGCGAGCATTTGACTGCTTGTGGTGACGAAAGAGATGGATTCGAGTATCGTGATTGGCTTAGGCTTATGCCAAGGGAAAGATGAAGTGAACGAAGAGGCATTCTGATCAATAGTGTAAGATAAGTTTCTGACACTGAGTTGGAAACTGGATCGCTTGACGGGGCGGCAAGGCTGCGGTGTTGGTCGTGGTGGTGATTCATGGTGCACCGAGGAGAAGGATGAAGAGCTACCGGATTCCTCGTTGGAGTCAGAGGTCGTAACGGTCATGATCATTGGATCATTTTGATCATGATCACAGGCAGGGTGCTTAGAATAGGATGGCATTTGTGGTATGTTTCGTAACATTTCTTGCAATGTGTGCCAGTGATTAGATTAGCTCAATAAAAGGATAATTTAGATAGTTCAAACATGATTAATGTCAAAGCTGGGGGTTGCAACTACCAAGTCTCCACTAAGGGTCGTGGGAGGTGGTGTGCTTTTTGGCAAGGTTTGGTAGTCTAAATTTGGACCCAAACTGTAAGAGAAGTTCATCTCACAACTTGAACAGCTAATGAAGAAAAAAGGAACTTATATTCGAACAAAAAAAAAAGAAAAAAAAAAAGAAGAACTTGTAACTTTTTAGCTAGGAGATTTCAGTCACGCGATCCGTCGTCTCTAATGAGACTTGGATCTGGTTAGGGTCGAAATAAAACCGGCTAATACATATATTTATGCTGGCAATGTAATTGTGCAAGTGGCATAACTACAAGCAGTCATGTCCAAAACAATACATTATGCATAATTTTCTATCACAAATTATATAGCCAATCTGATTTTAATTTAGATTTAACAAGGTAGCAATATGTTCCCAAGAAAATTAGGAACCTCATTACCTTTCATGGAGTGAGAAATGATGATAAGAGGAAGTAGGTAAGAAGAGAATCAAAAAGTTAAAAAGGACCAGCAAGCAATGTCCCCTATCCTCTCAATTGTCTACACGCATTTTGATTCAATGAGAGATTTGAATATAGGCCTACTTTATAATATTGTGGGCATCGAAACTATGTGCATAGCTATGCTTGTGTTCCACGTGTTTCTTTGATCATCAAATAGTATAAAGTTTACTCGAGGGCCGTACGCGGTTTCCCATGTTACTTGTTAATTGTAACAAGCGAACATGAAACATGGTAATTGTAACAATAATAATCGTGTAGACGCGCGCTATCATTTTATATCTCCTTTAATTTGATTCTCTCTAACTTGTCATCTAATGTTCACTATACTTCCTTCATTTCGATTTTATGATTTTTAATATATATTTTTTCCATTTCATTCAAATTGTAATATTTTTTTTTGTGGTTTTATTCAAATTACAACATATTCTTCTTTATCAATTTTTTTCATACCAAAATATCAAATTATCCATATTTTATATCACATTAATCTATCCATCATCATTTTATTTTTTTTCTTTTCATCATTTTTTTAACTCACATATTCATAAGGTCAAAATTATCATTTCTTATTAATTCAACACACATATAAATTATCGTGTTGGATTAAACCGTTATAATTTGAATGAAACGAAAATCATATATTAATATATTTTTTATTATAAACTTGAATTTTTAATAGATTTTTTTGATATGATGTCAAAATAGATTATATTAACCGTTAATGATGAGAACAAAGTTCAGATGCATGACAGCATGAGTCATGATGATGGAGTTGACGGATGGGAATGAGAAGATAAACTTCCACCGAATAACGACAAAGAGGAAGTCTTTGATTATTCATTATTTTTTTATAATATAATAATATAGTGTTATTTTTTTAAATAAAGATATAATTTTTTATTCAGATTCCTTATATCGATTGTTATATTTATTTTCATATGATAAATTTTAATATTCTTTTTTATTATACTTTTTGTGATATTAAATATTTAAACGAGTTTAATTTTTAATTAAAAATTATTTTATATAAATTATGATCTTTTTTATTTTTTCAAATTTATAATTTCTAAGTTCAAAAATTTTATTTTAAATAATAATTATTTTTGTATAATTTGAAATAGTATAAAATAAGAATAAAATATATATATATATAATGAGATTATGATTTTTTAGAATTGAGAAAAAAATAAAGAATGAAAAATAATATAAAAATAGAATAAAAATAAAAATTTCATATACGTATTATTTTTTGTCAAATTCTTCACATTTGAGAATAAAAAAATAATTTAGGAAACCATAACAAATGTTTCTAGGATTCTCTGTGGTACAAATGACACTTAGTGGCATCGAGTTGTAAACGTATAAAGGCGCAGGCTGCGCATAGCAGCAGCTGAAAGTTCTGCCAACATTGTTGGGAGTTTGGTACTTTATGAGTCGGTGATGATGATTCTCCACTTTTCAACACGTACATTAATGGTTAAATTACATCATTGTTTAATTTCCATTTTCCATATTCGACCCAAATCGATTTTAAAAAGGTCACGTTGGATAATTTCATAAGACACTAAAAAATTTAAGCAAACAATTAGATAAGTCAGCACATCCACTTTTATTAGAAATTAATGGATGGTCAAACATTAACCGTGTAAACTTTTCTTTATGAACACTCTCAAGTCTTGACCCATTGTGCATCTTCAATCTTTGTGACTCCGTGTTTTTCAGTCTGTATGCTAGTTAAGATAGTACTTCTGATCATTTAATAGAGTTGTAAATTAAAAAGTGCTTTGGAAAGGGGGAAAAGGAAAATATCAATTTGCGGTACACTCGGTATTAATTGATGATCATATTTATTAGGTATGACATTAGATCATTAATCCAATACATTAGTCATATGACAAAAACTATATTTATTGCAAACCCAGATTTCATATCACAACATTCTCAAATAGACAACAGAATCCAATAGTCTTAGAAGAAAATCAATGCTATAATTCACACCAATATGTTGGAAATCAACGAAGGACTAATCGTAATTTATTCAACACTTTGTTTGTGAAATCTAAGAGATGCACCATTGTCACCCCTGAATTCTATAATTCCGTGTGGTTGGTTTCTCACGTGATCTCACGGTTTATCCAACAAACCTGAGTTATATTTTATCTGTTTCATAAAAAAAATATGATATTTTATCTTATTTGATCTTTCATAAAAATTAACACTTTATTAATTTAGAAATTTTTTTTATAAAATTATCAAAATATTCTTATTTTTATTTTATATTATATTAATTTATTCCATCATTTTTTATCATTCTTTTTTTATCAAAATTCATAAAATCAAAACAAATAGAAATCTTATATCACGTTTAATTTTTATAAAACGAAAAAAAGGAGTAATTTATTTATAAAAAAAAGAAAATAAAGGAGAGAGATGCAGTACCAGTTAGAAGTATCCATCAAGCCATAAATTAAACCGAGTGCAGTCAGCGCTTCCAGTCATCCCCCATATCTCCATCTCTCTCGCCACTACACTCCAAAAACTCCACACCACTCTCCCCACTCTCCTCCTTTTCAAAACCCTCTCTCACCAAACAAAATGTCACGCCACCGTCGCCAGGCCTCACGAGTCCTCCCGCCGGAACTCCTCTCCGGCACCGACACCGATCCTTCCATCGCATTCGACCCCTCCACCGTCCTCACCTTCCCCGCCGCCGCCCAAACTCCCGCCGCCGCCGCTTCCACCGGCGCCGGGAACTCGGCGAAGTCTGGCTCCGGAATCGGCAAAGAGGGAGCGGCCAATGATGGCGGGTCGCCGGTGAAGAAGCCACCGACGGGGAAGGCTGGTTCTTGTTGAATCCGGTGGACGGAGTGGACCGTCGCTGCCGACGGATTTGTGCTCATGTTGAGTGTATCAGTTCTATGTTCTGTGTCTGTCTTTTTTTTTTTCTTTTTTTTTTTGCTGGGTTGGTGTAGCGGTGATCTGTCGCCGTTTCTACATGTTTGTGTGGGGATGAATACAAAATGGAGAATGTGATATGAGATGTGTAGAGAAATGTGTGTATGAGGAAAATGGAGTTTGATTTATTCAATTTTATTTGATTTTCTGTGTAATGGTGTCGAGGGCTTTTACATTGCTTGTTTCAATGGTGGTCGGAAATTTCAAACGATGGTCGGAAATCAACATATCAATGTTGGTAAGTAATTGGTCTCCTTTACTCTTCTCTGATGGTGAAATTGTTGTGCAAGGCTTTTTAATTTGTTTTCTCTATCTATTATTAGTATTTGTGTCTTTTAGATGACACAGATACTAATAGATTGTTTAACTGTCGCCCTTTAGCCTGTGTTTTTCTTGGAAATATTGGGATAATTTGGGGATTTTTTTATGAAATTAGCTCTAACAAAATCTGAAATAATGTTTTTAATTTCTGACAATTTCAAGTTTTTTTATTCCCTGATATCTATAATCTATCTATTGATTTATTGACGATAAGTAAAATATTATGTCTTCGCATTATACATCCAACAATCACCTCTTTGCTCGAGCTATGTCGCTATGTCACATGACCTGTTGCTGTCTAACAAAAAAACGCGCAATGGTCTTCATTAGAATTTCGGACAATTGTCCTGTCACTGAGGAACAAAATGAACACTTTCTTTACAAAAGACTAACGTGTGATTGAATTCCTGATAGAAAGTGAACGATAAACTAAAGCTTATATTACGAAATTGTGGACGATCGACTTCAAGTTTTAACTATTTAAATCGTTCTTGCATGGTGATCGAAACGTTTTGACGTTTATGAACATTGCGGAGACTAGTGACATGATCATGGACGGGTAGAATCGACGAGTGATCATTGCAAACGACTCTGGTCATCGAACGACTGCGATATCTTGGATGAACCACTACAGTCCATGATTTTGCGGTTCGAGGCATCAAATTTGTGGCGACGTACAACACAGTGGGTGCAAATGCTGTACATTATTGCACGGATGATGGTCGATGTTCAGTAATGCTGAAAACGAATAATGGTCCACGTCAGGATTTTATGTGAATGATTGCCTTGATCTGGTCCCTAAAAGGAAGACAATGACAGCATTAGTTATCCAAAACAAATTGGGCATTTATTGATCGGAATGTGACACGAATACAGGGGTCGGTGGTAGTAACGATGATATAACACAATATTTTGTGGAATCTTTTGGATTTACATTAACAATAATAGATGACCAAATTATCGAAAAAATGAGAGTAACCATTGCCATGCACATATCCGAATACATGGTGTAAATCCGTGTGTCAGTAGGGAGGAGGATCCCTTATTGTGACCTGTGCAATAATTAGGGAATCCAGCTATCAAAAAAATCAAAATATTAAATTTTGTTTGGAAAAAATTTGACGATACAACTTGCACTGTGGGATTACTGTATAGCAAGAATGCTGTACAAACAATACAGCAGCCGATCCTGCTCCGTTCCAGTAGAGTGTTTTGTGCAAGTATATACTGTACATAATCCATTGTTATTTGTTTGAAGGAGGAAAGCAACGAGTCCGCTTTCCTTGGAAATTTATTTTGCTGTCCAGAATTCCTATGTGAAAATAGGGACCCGCTCATACAATCATGCACGCCCGTAGCATCGGCTTTTTTGGATTATTCCCCAATAATAATAGCGAACCCTGACCACGTACGATAGAGAACTCAAATCCATCGATCTCATGTTGTTTACGTCTTCATTTATTGTTTCTTCAAAAGATTAATATTAAATAAAATATGAAACATGATAACGTTAGACACCATGAAAAGAGTTTCACATGCAAAGTATGTTTATTTTGTTTTGTTTTACCGAAATTTTGAAGAAGCAGAATGTGTCGATTCTTCGACGATGGATTTGATAACCACCACGTAAACGTCTGACTTTCCAGTATTCCATTTGAGGTCGCCGCAAAACGATACCCTCACTTGAGATACCGGCTGGCGGGATGCAAGAAGCGGTGCTCGAAAACCGAGCGATGATGAATTGTGAGTCGAAACCCTAACCAACAAATAACCCCCAAATGCCCGATTCAAAACCCTAATCTGCTTCTCGCTGGGAAAAGTTTCCCCGGCGACGATAGAAGATGGAGAATTCAGCGCCATAGCGTCGTCGCCGATCTCCAGTGAGGTATGCGTGTTCAGTTTTTGTCAATTAAATAATCATCGGCGATCGACTGGCTTCAGATCTTCGTCTTTGATTTAGTGTATGTGCTGAGGCTTGATTCAACCAAATGTGGATATGAATTCCTGTGTGATTTCGATGAGTTTAAGCATTTTTTGGGGCGACTATGTGTCAACACTTTGTGTTCGATAAAGAAACATTAGCTAATGCGAATATTTGTAATGTTGCTTAAGTTTGTTTAGTGTGAAAAGGGGGCCTGCTGTATAACAATATGCTGAGAGGATTAGTTAATGCTATGAAAATTATATCGTGTCATTCTAATTTGTTTTATGCTAGATTTCACAAGAAATGGCATCCCTTACTGGTTTAGGGCCTTTAGGCATGTAAAAAAGGTTATAGTTGAGCGGGAAAGATGATAGTCTGCATTTTCGACCCTGCCATTAGGACTTTGAAGACGTTATGTACCTTAACTTGGGCAGGTCCATGACTGTATACCATCAAGCAAGAACCAACCAGGTAATTGCCTTCAGGAGTCTAGGCATTTATGTTCCAAATTTGACATTTGATTCATCGTGTTTCTACTGGTAGCTGCTGTTTTATATTGTTGCAGCTGTTTCTCGAGTGACTGTCAAAGAACGATGACTATTGATGAGGAATGACAAAAGTATGATGAGAACTAATTGTGAGGAAGCAGAAAAGAGAGAGTAGAAGAAGATACAGCCCCTGGAGGAGTTTTTCTGAGCATCTGAAACTGAGGCACAAGTCGAATGAAGGAGTGACAAATTATTGAACATATTCAGTTGCGACAAAGCAAACTTTATCTCCGTCAAAAGTAAGTTGTGCCTCATCCTTTTTTGGCTGTTATATTTTCTAAATGTTTCTTTGTTTGTTTGAATTGGATGTTTCTCTTGTTCATGGTAGCTATTATGGTTCAGTTCTTAAATTCAATCAACGGGCCAATCCAAACTGGTTTTTCTGACAACCATAGCTGGGTCGGTTGACGTTAATTTGCATTGCTCAAGATCATGCTTGAAACGTACCTTGCATGTTGTTTGGGATCTCATCAGAGGGACAATTGAAGTGGAAATCATTCGTTGATGTGTTTAGGGCTTGGTCCGCTTGGATTCTGGCTGTGGAGAAGGAATAATTGGTCTGAAATACTTTGGATTGGTTAAAAGACCTAATGTTGTTTTCGAGATAAGATTGTATTCATGCCCTTCTTCCAGAAACTAGTCTAAAGTTCTGAACATGGCCTTTGTAGCGATGGTAAATTGAGTTGAGTGGAATCATGATTTGCCTTCCAAGAATAAAGCTGATGGTGATGAGAAGCATATGTTTCATTTTTCATAGTTACACGGTGGTGTTTCTGTCTTATAGTCAAAACGTTGGTCCGTTTTAACGGTCAAAGTATGTTGGTTGTCAATGATGATTGGTGACATGGAGTCTGATTTTTGCATTGTCTTGCAAGAGGAAGGAATTGTGTTTTCGTTGGCTTTTGTAGCTTTCTCGAATCCTGATTTATCTTCTCTCTGTTTAGGGAATAAGTTTTCCTAGGCCATCTTTCTGCCTTTTGCTGAAATATTTGAGTGCCTGAGTATTCGTTCCAGCTATGATTCGGTGCAGCAAGAGTGAGTACATTTTTCCCTAAGTGGAGGGCATCTATGCAATATGAATGAATTTTAGTGACATCTTTTCATCATTGTCGACCTATATTTGCACATCGCTAATGACTAGATGTCTTGTTTACCATGACTCCCAGAGCTGAAGGGCTATATTTCTTGGTTTGATTTGTACTTACCTACGGCTGATCTGAGAATTTGTCTGCCTTGCTGCAGTCCGAGAATTGTGAGAGAACGGGTTGAAAGGCACGCTCGAGAAGAGAGGAAAAAGAAGTTCTGGGGAATTGGAGAAATAGAAGAGTTTGAAAGAGCTATTTTCTCTTGCAACAAAATTGCTAGAAAAGAAGAAGATTGGTTGAAAGAACTAATTCCTCTAGACATTTCTGTAAGTGTCCTACCTTTGCTGATGTAGTGGTAGTTGGGTCATTGATTCTAAATCATCTTGAATTTCATGGAATGAGTGACTTCAGCATCGCTTATTGGGCTGATTATTGGTTAGTATCATGGAGTTTGAAGCATTGAATCTTCGGGGTTGAAGAGTTCTTCTCCAACCTGTTTTATCCTAGTAAGTGATTTCCCGTTTGTTAAATTTTCATGAGCACATAGTCTGTGTCACTTGTTTAATACATTGAGCGTCACTTACCTTCACTCTTCGGCATTTATGACTGCTTTTGGATGTATTAGCGCTAGATCAGTTTAGTTGATTGTGTAGTGTTTGCTAACTGGTGGTCCTGAACCCTTGATCGCCCTCATTAGTTTTCTGAATTTCAGCATTCTGTATTCCACCAACTTGCATTTTGGACTCTAGTTATCCTAAAACTGCAGCATATTCTGCTTTTCTTCCGATTCCCTGGCACCCTCTTCACAATTTGGTGGTTTCTTTCTGTGTGCTGTGTTATTAAACTTATGTGCCTCCACGTCTTGGTGTCATTGAGGTTCTATAGTTGGGATATTAGGATTCAGGTTAGGTTTCTTTGGTTCTTCCGTGCGTTGTTGACCACCACGGGCGATGAGCAAGCCCTTTAATATTCGAAGACACTAGACGTTCACATTTAAGTTGAAATAGGCTGAAGTTTTGACTCCCTCAAAAGACACCAAGGAATGGCCACAGGTGTTGATAACGGAAAAGAAAACGCTGTGCATCGTGTTGCTGTGTCTCCTCTAGGTGTTGTGTGGCTTTCTGGTGCTTTGCTGGACCATGTCACTGGACTGAGGGTGACAACACCAATGAGTAGGTGTCAAAGTACACTTTGATGAGCTTTTTTGGCTCTCATAGTATCACCAGTATCAGGTATACCACACAGGCCTCGCGTGCCCCAGGTTTAGGTTCTCAATCAGCCTCTTTTATCATCCCCTCTTTTCCCCTTTTTCCATAGTTCTCCGCATCGTGGTAATCACGACGCGGCGTCACTTACCAGGATCGCCACCCCCATTACTACTACCGCCGTGACAGAAGTAGTGTGACTGGATCATAGCCTTCTTCGGGTGGAACAGGTCGAGACAAATACACGGATTCACCTTTGTTTCGATCTTTTGTGCGTGGGAGATTGTTTGATTTTGTGCTTGTTTTTTTTTTCTTTCTTTTTCTCTTTTTCTTATTTTTTGGTGGGGATGATAGGTCGTTATCTGGAAGGCACAATCTTTTGACTGGGTTTTGTTCTGTTGCTTTGCGTGCTGTGTTTGTTTTGACTGTTGCCTGACTTTGTTTTCATGTTGTTCATTCATGGTCATTTGAATTTGAATGGGTGGTCCTGTTTAGACCCTAGCATTGGCTTAGGTTCGTACAGCCTATTCGTCCATCCTCATCCTCATCCTCATCATCTATATTGTGAACCTGACCTCAAATGAGGCGCAGATGATAAGTGAGGGGCGAGTCCTGGATAATGTGTCATCGTGTCCATTGGTTACGTGGCCTGGACACTGGTCTTGGATCCCAATATTGCACTTGCCGCACTATTCGTCTTCGGTCCTTTAAAGACATGTAATGCGGCAAGGCAAGCGAATACCGTGATTGTTGTTTCGGTGAGATGCCTTATTGTACCATTCCTTGCTTCCATGATGTTTGTTTTCTTCATCGCCCTCGCGGAATTTTGTTTTTGAAGCAAGTCTGTTATGGAAGGCTGGTTTAACGTGGTGTTGGAATTAAAATTAACAATAATAATAAGAAGGGCGTGGTGCTGTGGGAAAGGTGGGTTTTGCCTAATTGCCTAGGGGTTTGGAGTAGAATTGCACCTTCCCGATGAAATCCTCACATACAATTCCTGATACTAACACACCAGTAGCATAGCATTGCAGCTGCTAGATTGAGAGAGAGAAAGGCTGACAGTGGCTTGCATTGCATCCAACCAAATGTCACTCTATCACACAGAAAGCAGCACAGCAAGCAGAGCCTACACCAGTAGCATCCACCACCCTCCACCCTGATCAGTCATCATCCTCATCATCGTGATGCTCTGCTGTTTCTGCTACTGCTCGCTGCTCCTGCTAGTCTATACTACTACTCCTAGACTCCTAGTCTACTGCCTTAGACTCCAGCAGCCTTGTTGGATTTAAATTTATCTGTGCCTTTGACATGACTTACCACTGATATCTCTCATCATCATCATCTTCCTCCTTTTCAGCATCATCTAACACATGAGTACCCATCTAGAGAAATCTACAATCCCTATCTATCTCAGCTTGCAATCAGACATGAATATCAGCATCATCTTTATCTCTGCTAGAAATGCGGCGACCTTGCAGCCGAAGGAGTCCAATCGAGCACCTCAGGAGCATGGCTGCTCATAGGACTAGGACTCTGACACTGCCCTCCGCCGCCGCCGCCGCCATACATACCGCCACTCGCGGCTGCACTCTCCGCCTTAATCCCAACAACAGGCTTCGACTCAACCACCTCATCATCACCCTCATCCACCTCCTCAGGACACAGCCTATGATACTCACAGCTCCCAAATGTAGACACATTCAGCAACACATTGCTCGCAGCAACAACCTTCCCCATCACCACCCCGCCAAACACCTGCGCCCCGTTCCCGGCCAGAAACACCGCCAAGGAATGAGAACCCATCGACGAGGACGAGGACGAGGATGATTTCTCCTTGAGGATGTTTGGTCCCAGAAACATGCCGGAAACGGATAACAGTTCGAACGTGCCGGAGAGCGAGATGGACTGGCCCTGAATACCGGGGTACTTGAGCACCACATTGCCTATGCTCCCGAACCCGTTGATTATGTTGACCCCTACGCGGTTCATGGCGGCGAATTTCTGGACCATCTCGATGATGTCGAGGCCGGAAGGGATCTCCAGCTGCTGTGTCTTGGTGGTTGGTTGTGTTTCTCTTGTTATGTAGATGGGTGGTTTGGGTTTGTTCTTGGAACCGGGTGGCCGGCCACGTGGCTTGCGTCCCGTGTCGGGGGTAGTGGCCGGGATGCTGGAGATGGGACTTGTTTGGACAATGTGGGTGTTATTGTGGGTTCTGCGTCTTGACGAGGAGGAAGAGGAGGAGCGGATGACGGGGGTGATGAGGGTTTGGTGAGGCGGCGGGCTGTGGTCCTGGTGGCGATCGTGGCCGTGATCGTGGTCTTCGTCGTCGGAGACGGGGGAGAGGGTGAAATCTGCCATTGCTGTGGGTTGTCCGCTTGCTCTTGTGTTCTTGAAGATTTGAGTTTGGAGGCAAACGGAGGGAGGAGGGAGAGAGTGGCGTTGAGGAGATGTGAATGGGTTGAAGTGAGGCAATTTATAGTTGGGTGTGGATTGTATGAGATTATAACGGTCGTCTGGTTATGTGTCGTCTTGGGGGTCAATACTCGCTAGACAAATGAGAAACCTGGAGGGTGAAAGATCCTCACCTTGGTTCCATTAAATGACGTGAGACAAAACTGAAGACCTAAGTTTAGATTTTGATTCTATATATTCCTCTTCATCCCATCAAAATTACGATCAATTGATCTGATAATTTATATATATGTTATTTTTTGTTATAAAGATTAAATTGCTTTTTAATTTTTGCGTGTGAGAAAAATAAGAAAAAAATAATCGGATGAGTTAATGTGATATAAAGTACTCTTTTCGTCCCATAATAAATATAATATTTGTTTTTTTTATTTTTCACAATAGTTACAATATATCCTATTTGAAGAGTTTTTATCTAAAAAAATACAAAATCAATCAAATTCAGTTATAGTATATCTATTATTTTCTTTCACAACGGGTACAGTAAAATTCACTATCAAAAAAATATTCTTTTTTCATTAAATTTTATAAAAATTCAGTACACATATAAAATCTTGTATTGATCAATTTATGGTATTTATTATGGGAGAGAGGGAGTAAAAAATAGGGGTGTTTTGTTATTTATAAAGAAAATATTTTCAATAATGTTGTAATTTTGTTGAAACATCTTAATATAATATAATAAATGTTGTAATTTTGTTGGGACGAAAGGAATATGAGGGATGGACGTTTTGTTGTGTTCTATGAGCCGATGAAGATCGTTGGACTTCTGTCTACATGGTTCGACATGTGAAATATAGATTGGTGAAGCTGAAATTCCAAGTATAGGAGTTTAATTGGACGACTAGTTGATTATCAGCAAGGTCTTAGTAAAGCTAAATTTTTTCGTTGTAGAAGTAATCTTGGTGTGATTTTTCTAGTGATTTTGGTCACTGTTCGACCAATGAACTTCTCGCTAATGCTCATTGTGATTTAGTAACTTGTACACAAAATCTACCACCAAATTTATCAAAAATGCACTGGAGCCATGGGAAGAAGAGGCTACGAGCAGGTGCGACTCTATAAGTCCGGGAAGCACCATAAAACAATCTTGCTCCATCCTTCTTCCCTTCGGCTGCCAGTTTGCTGTCTGAAACCCATTGCTGCTCCGTTGAGTTTCATCGTCGCCAATGACCCTGCAGGCGGGTGTCTGAGGAAGCTTAAGGCAAATGAGAGGATAACATGAATGAGGAATTTGGTTTTTGTTGTTTACGAGCTCTTCTTTTGATGATTTAAGTTTGGTGGGGATGGAGAGACTAGGAGGAAAATGTTTGGAGTGGAAGAAGGGGGATATTGAAGGAGCTCATTTGAGTATGTATGTATGTATACGCTGTGGTAGAAATCGTTGAAGTTTATTTTGATAGTAGAAACGATTGTCGAAGTTCTTAAACATAAAGCATGTAAATTGCATTCATCATTGTACACCCTTTTCCAAATGACCTGCACGATTGACTAACACTAGTCACCCCTGATTTCGAAGAATCGGATTAAAATGTCCATCCCTATTCTCTCGAGGATTGATAGCCCACAATCCCAATATTCAGTTTGGGCCCATCGCTTTCTGCGCAGCCCAAGCCCATAACGAACCTTAAAAAACACAACCCAACCCTCTCAATCGCAAACACAGCAGCAGCAGCCGGGCAAGGTCATCAAAATGGGAGAGCAGGCGAGTCAGGCGGGGGAGCACACGCCGCCTTCGACCATAGCCGCCACCGAGGAGCAGGTGGAATATCTACTCGAGGTATAACAACACCAGCCATTTTTATTCCTCCTCTCTATCCATTTCTTTCTCCGCTGAATTTCAACCTGACCTAGAAATTTAATCCGAATTTCTCCGGTAAGTTCACTTGATTGAGGATTCTGTTGGGTTGGTTTTGTCTTCGATGTTGTCTGTGGAGCGAGCACGCTGCAAACGGCTGCGAAACCCTATTCTGGAAGTTTGTTAATTCTGGGAATGGAGTTGGTGATGTAGGATTAGAATGTGAGAGAGAGCGTGGTGTTTGAGGGTTAATCTTGATTGGTACATGGAATTCTCATTCTTGAAGGTGTTTGAAGAAATATTTATGTGTTTTATGTGCATCTTCTACATTTGTTTGATGGGTGAGTCGAGTTGACCGAGTGGCTGTCTTAGAGGATTTTGAGGTGTCATGGCATCCGCGTTATCCGTTTATAGGCCGATCTGATAAGAGGGTGTGCCACTCTCAAAGTCTCAATCAAGATTCATTTCACAGGATCCGTTAATATGTGCATCTTCTATCTTGTTGAAGTAGAAGCACATAACATCTCTTAGCTCACAGAGTTCACTTGGATCCTTTCCATTACCTTTTTGTGTTACAGAAATCTTGTCTCTCGTGCAACTCATAATCCGTTTCCCCATGTTAGTTACTCTGCCTTTTAGTTTTTCATACTTCTGGTATATTATTGTCCATTCGGCTGTAAAGTTATGAATTTTTAATATTTTTGTTTGCATATTTCCCCCTTCACGGCTTATTGGCAACAATTACTTATTCCTACTTATATTTACCTTGACCTTCTTGTTACTGGTTTTTGGGTAGGCTGCTAGATATGATGAGCTTGATGACATCCGAAGTCTTTATGCAGCTGGTGTTTCCCTAGATTCCAAAGATGAACAAGGAAGAACAGGTATTAAGTTGTAATCATGTTGGTTGCATATTGAAGTGCTAAAAAATTACTGTTACAAATGTTGGATTTTTATCATAATTGTGCAATTGCTTAATATATTTATTAGACCAGAGGCTTTCGTGGGGTATATCCCATTTAAAATTGCAATGGGTTTGGTATGATATACTATTTTGTTTCACGGTATATCATAGATTGATATGCATGATCACCTTGCTGGGTGTCAAATAAGCTTCATACATTCACTTGAAGTGTTCTATAGATTACTTGATCACAAAGATAGAAATACTCCTGTCAGTAACTTCGTAGAAATGCTTAGTTCAAATTGTAGGGTTAAGTCAGCTATATCATTTTAATCCATCGGACTAGAACTGCATTATGAAAGACACTTTCGCATAGGATGCTGTTCCGAATCCTCTGTTCTTCCAGTTCATTTGCATAACCTGATTTTGTTTCTCACAGCTCTTCACATGGCTGCTGCTAATGGGCATCTTGACGTGGTTGAGTTCCTTTTAAATAAAGGTGTAGTAAGTATCTGTTCTTGTGACCCTATTCTTTTTATTTTGGACTAATTATTAATGAACATCAAATTTCTTGTTATGTATCACTTGATTACCTGAAATTTTTCCTCTGACATTGGTCTATCATCCGCTATTAATTCCCTAAACCATAAACGTACCTCATGCGAGTCTAGATTTACTCCTAATGTTTTCCTACTTAACCTTTTAAACCAATCATCTATGTGAACTTTGATGGAGTTGCCTATTTGAACGGTGGAGAAATCATATGACAAGTTGACAACAGCCTAGGGGATTGAGAAATATGTCATTGATTGAGAGTAGAATGATAGTGATAAGTTTCTTCATATGTTTTCCCCCTTTACGTATATAAGTCTGTGATAGCATCTTCTGTGTAAAACAGGATGTTGATGCTTGCAACCAGGAGAACAACACTCCTCTCCATTGGGCATGCCTGAATGGCTGCACAGAGGTAACATTAACTACACCGTTTGTTTCGATCATTCGAAAAACCTCTTCATAACTCCATCTTAATTTTAGGTTATAGAAAGTTTGATTATGGCGGGGGCAAACGTTTCGGCCCTCAACAGGTAAGTGTTTTATGCCTTGTTTCCTTCTTCTTTTGGATTTTTTTTCATGTTAGATTTTTCCTTGAATCATTCTGAAACCAGTGATTTCTTCTCTTGTTGTGTAGTCATGATCGAACTCCGATAGATGAAGCCCTTAGCCAGAATAAGACGGAAGTTATAGACGTGTTTAACATGGCTGTGGCACAATTGGAGCTTTGTCAGACCAGTGTTTCTTGATGATGGAAGAGCCTCACAATTTAGCTGCCATATTCAGCTCCATGCAAGATTTTGTTCACATGAGATGCTAAACTGCTACAACTTCTGTGCTAGTCATGTTGAGTGGTATGTGCTTTGTTTCTTTATGAGCTCTCTGCCGATCTTGTGATCTTGCTAAAACAGCGCATTGGTGTACAGAAGATATGCCAGAGATGTTTGGAAAATCCTAAATTGCACTAAGCTTGTGTATTTTGAGAGTATGATATGTACTGTAAGCATATACTACTATCAGATCATCATTTCTACGACTTCCTCTGTTAGATCATAAGCGTTTGGTATAATTCAGATCTTTGTAGCAGAAAGTAACACTCAGTGAATCACTCTCGTCGCATTATTCTTTGGCTAACACATTATTGTTGGTTGTTGGATCAATGGATCTATGTTACCCACTTCTTTTTTATGAGTGAATATTGAAGTGTGAGATCCATGGATGAATATCGAAGGGTGGCATTTTCAGCAGGCATATTGTGGAGAAGCATTTATGCAGAATGTTTTGTGCGCTCTCTTTTCTTTATGCATCGAATCATTCCTGCCTATTTTTCTCTATTATCAACATTTATCCTTCTTCGCTACATCCCGAACACAGATTAATCGTTTTCATTCATACCAGGAATCACTATATCAAAGATTACCATGAAAACTGAAGAAAAAATCACTATACGTTGATAATCGGAGCGGATCCCGGCTGTAGCCCATGTGGGCTTGGATGCTCAGAGCCCCACTCTTCTTAGGCTCATATATATGTTTCCAAGCAACCTATGTTTTGTTCCTTTAAAAGGCCAACCCAATCCAAAAATAAACGCGAAAAATCGTCTCGATTTCATCTATTAAAACTCTTGGAAAGATGAACATTTGAGATCAATATACATTCAAGGAGTAAAGTATAAACTTTATAAATTGCAATCGTCCTGCAAAGGATAACAGCCTAGCACTCCAGCTTATAATATGAGTCGTTATTCTACTTATAACAGGTTTATACTGAACGATATTCAACTTCTTAGTAATAAGTGGCACTCCAAGGTAGTGCATTGGAAACATACTCCTTTGAAACCACAACATATCAGCAAAACTACTCTTCTCAACTTCAGACATCCCATCAAACTAAACACCTGGGATGGAATTGAAACCCCTCTTTCTCACTGATGCGTCTCAGAGAGCGAGACAAATACTTCATGACCATCACAAATATGTGGGTCTCCTTGGCGCAATCCCCTCTTGCCTTGAAAGCAACCATAATATTCTCCATTAACACTAACAGAGAACATAACTGAGGTGAGACAAACTTTAATCCATCTGCAAAATGTAGCAGCGCAGCCATAAGCACTGAAGTCATCATCAATGAAATTCCAATTCAAAGTGTAATAAACCCTTCTAATTTCTATTTTGATAAGACATCTAGGAGAAATATCTTTTCTATCATATCCACATATGAGATCTTGACAAAGAAGAATGCCATCAAATGATACTTCGTTTAGCCACAAAAGTACACTAAGAGGGGTTAATAATATCAAAAAGCATTTGTTTCAGCCTACTACATAACATCTTCGACATTATCTTGTATATAACATTGCAACACGCAATGAGTCTTAAGTCATTCGGGACAGAGGGATGATCAACCTTGGGTGCCAGATATAGTATTGTGTAATTAATCTCCTTAGGCATGAATCTAGTTTCGAAAAAACGTATAACGGCACAAAAAACTTCATCATCAATTATTGACCATGCTTTCTTAAAAAAGACAGCTGTATACCCATCACTCCCTGACGTTTTACAGTTATCAATTTCATTCAAAGCATCCCTAACCTCAGCTTTATTAAATTAGTGCACCAGTAGTCTCTTCTGAACATCTGATAGTACTCTCCCTTGTCTTATATTCTTTTCCTTAATTAGAGTTGACGTTAGTTTTCATTACCAATCAGGAGTTTGAAACCCTTCAACAGGTTCTCCTTAATCAGCTTCTCATCCATTATTCTACCACCCTTCTCATCAAGTAAGTTCATAATCTGAGATCTCCTTCTTCTGCCCTTGATGATACTATAGAAAAACTTGGATTTCCTATCCATGAGATTAATCCGCTGATCCTTCACCCTTTGCTTTAAAATCACATCCTCAACCTGCAACAAACACAAATACTAGTTCAAGGCCTTATTCATATTTTCTTTTTTTCACCTTAGTGTATTGTTGCCTCAGTATCTATCAAGTCATGGCTAACTCCTCCCCCCCTTTCTTTACTTTGCCTTCAATCTTCATGAATGATTCTTTGTGGAGTTGCTTCAACCCTTTCTTCAAGACTTAAAGCTTACAGATTATTCTATATAAAAGGTCACCTTGTACCTCTAATAACCACGCTTCCTGAACTACTTGTATAAATTTCTCATGCTGAACCCAGACATCCAGGAAACGAAAAGGGAACATACCCTTCTTCTTGTTTGATCTGAATGAGTATGGCAGAGTGATCTGAAACGCCTGGTTCAGTGCCATGAGCTTCCACCCGATCAAAGATCTCAAACCACAAGTGATTCGCCATGGCCCTATCCAGCTTCACCCTAATCCAGTTCATTTCGTTTTGATTATTACATCATGTGTGAAAAGCTCCAGTGCCTCATAGATCCTATACTCCACATCTTATCAAGCAATTCCCTATGTTTGAACACGATTCCACTTACACACTGTCATGTCCTACTTTCTCCTTCAACTTAACAACGCATTGAAATCACCAGCCAGCAACCAGAGGAGAGCACAATTCTGACTGAATCTCACCAAAGAATACCATAGTTACTCTCTTTGCAGCTTTATATTCCAAGCATAGATCATTGAAACAACTATAATTTGCTGAGTTGTCAACATTTCCACTTCGCAATGCATCACTTGATCATCCCCTCCATATACTTCACATTCCAAATCAGAGGATCCCAACCAATCCAGAATATACCATTGAGAGCATAGTAGTAGTTATTAATGACTTTTCAAGTATGACAAATGGCTTTGAACCCCTTTTTAAATTTTAAAGCCTTAACTCAAGTCCCTAACAAGCCGACTAGGGACACTTTATTTTTTATGAAGAAAGTGTCGTACTGCTACCTGCTTATTAGGCTTATTCACTCCCATCACATTCCACACAACAATCATCACGTAATTAGCCTTGTTAAAGGGGCAAGAATATTCTCCAACAGAGATTGCACTGCACTGCTAGCTGATCCGTCCTTGAACTCATCATTAAACACCTCAAAGGCATTATTACTAATCATGGTATCCTGCTTTATATCTGCACTGCATTGCACTGGACTATTCTTTTTCATACTATCAGTAATCACAGTCCATCCCTCAGTGTCTTACTTCCCTGGCTCAGATTTGTCTTGCACATCCTTCACAACATCTTTTTGCTTCTATATCTCCTGTTGCTTTATTTTCGATCTGCACTCATCCTCCTTATGACCCCATTTTAAGGATCTTCAATATTTGATTGGAAACCATTCATACACCACCTTCTGACAACATTTTTCACGACCAGGCCCTATAAAGAAAATTTCTTTAATGAGATCTCTATTAACATCAACCTCCATCAACACTCTAGGATATGAGATCCTACTTTTCATGGTCATCATGTGATCAGTGCAAATAGGCTTGTCCAACCCCCCAACTATTTTTCCTAGAACCCTCTTACTCCAAAATTGCAGGTCCAACTCAGGTAATTGCACCCATGTAGGCACCCTCTCCAGCATTTACTTATCCAAAGAAAACATAGGACACCATTCACGCAGCACTAAAGGAGGAGAGCTCAGAAACTATGTTGTGTTCATCACCATATTCTTATCCTCCCGCGAAGCAAACCGAAAAACATAGTATCTCTACTCATGTAATATGATATCTGGATTAGTCTTCGTATGCCACTGGCTTACAATAAAGTTCTTCATACCAGAGAAACGAATATTATCACCAATAGCTGCCAGATCCCAATAGCTCTGCTCTTCAATGACATCCTCCAGTTCAATAACCAGATCACCCTCATCCTCAACATATGCATCAAACCTCATACCATTACAATTATTCTGATTGCCACTTAATGACATCATCTCCTTCGCAGGCTCCTTATCAACCCCAGGAGCATAAATTTTCCTATGAGAAACAGACTTATCCCTTTCCACTTCATCAACCGAGCTAAGTTTAGCAAGTTGCGATGCTGTACTAAGTAACGTCATAGATTTAGTGACCTCCTTTTCCAAAGGTTTCACTAAGGGTTCCAAACCATTCACAGCATTCCTCCTATATTTACTCGCTTCATCCCTCAATTCACTCACCATATCCAGCTTATCCCTAATCTCATCCTTCACCACCTCAGTATTCACCTTTTGAGATGACTTTAACTCAAATTCTAAATCACTCGATCGAATCTCATCCGCCTTATCATCTTCAGTCCTAGATTTCTTTAGTTTCTTCGGCCTACCTCGGTTTCCTGCCATCATCGATCAAGGAAGATGACGTCGGAGATTGCCTCCGTCACCTAGAGGAAACCTTCTCCAACCAATTATATTTAGAGTTTTATTTTTTAGGTTTAAGGTTTTTATTTTTTAGGTTTAGAGTTTTACTTTTAAGGTTTAGGCTTTTATTTTAAGGTTTAGGATCTTATGTTTAAGGTTTAGGATTTAGAGTTCTATTTTAATGATTAGTGATTTTATTTTTAAAATTTAGAGAATGTATTTTAAGACTTAAGGTGTTTTGGGGTTTTTATTTTTTTGAAATCCAATGGCCCAAAATCACTTCAGGCGAACTGCTCGAGAAGGAGTATAGCCGGCAATCCAAATCCCGTTGATAATGACTGGGGTGCTAGATTACTCACGACTAAGTGACGATTCTACATACACCACGACAAGAATTTTCGATGGACGGAATCAGAAGGTAAGCAGATCATGAAAGATTATAGGGTCTAAAGTCACATAAAGACATCATGATTAAGTTTAACAAACACAAATTTAACAGATCATAATACGTCAATGCGCAAAATCTTTTCGATCCCCTAACCTTTGTTCCGGATAAAGTTTCTCATATACGTCAATGATAATACACCATCATAATAGGGTGAGCATAGTGCAGTGAAAGGTGAAGACAAAATTCCAGAACTTGCAACTTCCAAAGGGAGCAAACGAATTTGGCTGAAGAGCAAACTAACAGAGTCCAAAAGTTTGGAGAAGAACAAACGCTGCCAAGAACTCAACCAGGCCAATTCACTGCCAAGTAGAGCCGGCTATTTGGTATTCATCACAATATCTAAACTATTAGATACTCCTAACTTAGGCCCTCTTCCACAAATAGATGGAGATAGAAAGAGATATCAGCACACTGTAACTAAGGCAAACCAGTATGCATAAGCGATAAGCCTCTGCTTCGACAATAATGTTTACGATCAGCGCCACAAGTACTGATGTACGCAACAAGGGCACATACCGCGGTCATTGTCGTCAAGGTTTACCAACGGAAAATACTTCATCACATTAATCTATATTATTATAATTGCCATATTTTTGTGCTATTCCACCGTATAGCAAAACAAATACAACTGCGAAAATTTTCTTATATTCTCGAACGCGCGCAAAACGAAATGAGGGGGAAAAAAACCAAGTGGAATTATGAGATTGGATGAACCGCATCATCATCGTGGTTATTGTAATAGCAGCGAAAGTAATTCAAAAATTTTTTAGTAAAAAGAAAAATATGATATTGAGATGATATATATGTTAAAATACGTTGAACGTTTCGACTAAATATTTGATTTAATATTTAATTAAATATATTTCATGAAAAAAATTTTAAAAAGATTTGAGCTAGAACTTGAAAATTTGTGTTTATACTTAGATTTGAGAATTGATTCTGTTAATTGCTCCAAATTGGTGATTTTTTTAATGAGATGAAAGATTATTTAGATGTTTGATGAAAATTCAAATTTTGGGTAAAATTTTATGAATAAGTTGATCGGGTGGTTGATGTTGTTCTCTATACTATTGATTCATACAAGTTTGCTAAAGATGGTTTTCTTTCCTAAATTTACTGCAAAAACATCCCTAAGTTTATTATAAAAACATTAGGATAGTTAATGTTTCATACTGTAATCGTGGGATAGAAAAAAATTAAAATCATATTGCATAAAAAATTAACGAAAATTTTCAAAATACATATTAATAATAAAAAAATGAAAATTAGAAGGCAAAAATTAAGATTTAATGAGTTTTTTTTTAAATCATACATGATCTAATCTCTGTGCAGAGCACGGGGTATACCGTTGTTGTCATTGTAAAGGTTTACCAACAGAAAATACGCCATCATACTTGGACAAGTTGACTTATTATTGTTAGACAAGGATTCAACAAACGCGTCCATAGACACTTGTCATCATCTTTGTATAATGGCATCCCAAGAAAGTAACATAAAAAAGCAAGACAAAAAAACACATTTTCCTTTTGCAGCAAGCCATCAGACCAGCAGGATCCAAATTCCACACAGAAGTCAGCATTTGCAGGCCAAATGAAAATTAAGGAACCTCAAACAGTATAAATACATGGTAGCATGTGCCCATCAGATTCATGTCATGTAGAAGACAGTACCAATAAACAAATCACAATCAACCCAACGATGATCAAACTCCATCTTTTTTTTTTAGGATTTTGGATTCGAATTTCATTAATCTCAAAATTCAGATTAATCATGTCCATTAACTTCGATTAAAATAACGCCTTGTTAATGTTCAAAAAAATTCAGATTAATTATGTCCATTAACTTCGATCAAAATAACGCCTTGTTAATGTCCAAAAAATTAATCGAGGTACACGAAAACTGACTTCGGACACCCTCGTCATCAAAAAATAAATAATAAACAATAAACAAATCACCGAAGTCCCCAAGGTTTTCATATGTTAGTCGGTAACTACAGATTTCTATTGGACTTTAAGCCGTATTATAACGGATTAAAAGGGCAGCAACAGCAACAACCACTGCACAACACCCCTCACAATCTCCCTTTTCTCCGATTTTCTCTTTTTTCTCCTTAACTTTGCATCTGCCGTAGCAACCAGCAGGCTGCCGCTGCTGTTGCGGCTTTAAACCGAACGGATTAAAGCGACAGCAGTTGCCTCCCTTGCACAACCACACCCCTCACAATCCCCTTTTTCTATGTTTCTTATTTTCCTTGGCTTTGTGTCTGCCACAGCAGCCTGTTGCGACTTTAAGCCGTTGTTCAATATATTAAGTCCAATCAAATTTATAAGAATAACAAGACAAAACATTAGAACCACGGGTTACCACTCCCCTACCCAGATCTATACTAGGAGAAGATTGTTGTTGTGGGGTGGGGAAGGATTAAAGTACATTTTGGAACCTTGATGAATGCATGAAATGGGGGTGCAAAGAGTTGTCCAAAGTTGGGAGCATACTGCAGAGGTGTGTAAGAAGGAGAAGTAAAGTTGAAGGCTGCAAGGAAGATAAGAAAATGAAAGGGACTGCCGCGCATATACATATAAGAACAAATTTTGGTGATAAAAAAATTAAAAGTTGGTGTGGAGCTCAAGGTCCTCTTTCTTCTATGTTTTGAGGGTGGTCTAATAATAAATTAGAGAGACTATGCAACCACTATGCAATTCATTCTCTTTCTCTTCCTTCACAAAGCAGCCCCCCCTACATGCAACCTACAACCAAACACAAAGCCAGCACTGGCAGCAACCAAAACAGCAGCAGCAGCAGACCCAATAATACAACAAGGAGGATATGTGGAGAGAGATACATTTGAGAATGTTGAGAAACTGGTGCACGCTTATTCACATAACTAGAGTTTATCTCTAGCTGGTTCTGGTTCATCACAGAACTAGAACACTCACTATAAACTCTGATCTAAACCAAACTGAAACATTTGTTAAGCCTACATATCATCAATGCCATCAAATAGCTTGAATTGAGAATGGCAGAAAAGCCCATCACTCACTCCTCATTTCATTCAACAAAAAAATGATTTTCGCGAATGTTCATCGAGGGAATTGAGAAGAGAGGGGAGGAAAACTATCCTTTGAACAACAAGATCATGAACAAATAAATATTTCATGACATTGATCAAAGCACAAGATACAAAAAGCCACAAAGCTTGAATTTAGGTCATGATCACGATCTTGGCGAATGAATCAGTGACCCAAAGAAACCAACACAAAGGCATAGTTGCCATTGTTTCTTGGTTTGATTAACGTTTGTGTAATCAGTTCAAGTGTTACCGTAACCTGAACCTCCAAGCATTCTGCCACCGGAACCACCATAAACATCCGGAGGATCGATAAGCGGGGAGGAGGAAGAACCACCCGCTCTTCCACTGCCAGCACCACCGCCCAAATGTAACTCGGACAAGTTCGGAAAACCTTCCCTTGACTCAAGCCCGTGATCATATAAGAAGCCCTTGAAAACATGGCCTCCTATCTTGACAATGGCTTGATAAGCATACTCATCCTCGCCATCATCCACCGCCGTCACCCTTGCACACTTGAACACCGCCGGAGCTCGTACTTGTCCCGGCAATCCCTCCTTGAAACTTGCATCTGCCCCACATGATCACATAAGACAAATTATCATATCAGCACATCACAACCTTAGCTAGTGCAAAAAACATTAAAAGTTTGCAAATAATTACGTAACCCTAAGAATTGGATTATGGGAACAACCTTGGTGGCTGGAACTGGTGTCGTAGCTTCGAGGGGGAGTGTTGGAGGTCGAAGTATGCGACGTAGTAGCAGTGTTTTGCGAGTTAATGAGACGGGGCTTCTTCGCCCCAGACGTCGACCCAGAAGAAGCCCCGCCTCCGCCTCCCCCTCCACTATTTCCACCATCACCACCACCACCACCACCAGCGTTCACTGTCTGTCGTTCTCTCCTCCGGGCTGCAGGCACCCACGTGCTCTTCACGTGAGTGGAGCAATCAAACCCTCTACTCCTGCAACAAGTCCTACACCTCCTGTGAGTGCAATCCTTCTTAGCCTGGTTGCCGCAGTCCTGGCACGTCGGTGTCGTCCCACTACTACTCATCCCCACACCACCACCCTCGCCGTCGCCGCCATCATCACCGCCGCCGCATCCACCTCCAGTACCAACCCCGCCACCTCCTCCGGTGTTGAGGAGGTTGACAGGGTTGATCTGATCAAACCCCACCGAACCCCTCTTCATAAAATTCACCAACTCATTCTGCTGCTGATGCTGATGCTGATGCTGCTGCGTTTGTTGTTGATGATGTTGTCCTCGTTGCCACAACTGAATCCCGCCTCCTCCACCACCACCGCCCCCCATGTTAGTAGAGGGGGCGGTGGCCAGTAGCGGAATGACACCGACTCCTACTCCGACCCCAACATCGACACCCAGCGCGGTGGTGTTGGGGCCCGAGACGGAGTCAGTGGGGAGCAAAGGGTTATCATGGTGGTGGTGGAATGAGGATGGAGCAACCACGAACATGCTCATCTCGGGAGATAGACCGTAGGCCTGGAGGGTTGTCCGATGGTGTGTGGAAGGAGAGGCGGACGACCACATGGTGGTGGGGCCGCCGGGGATGGAGGCAGCCGAGGGGGCGGCATTGAACCCGAGGGAGAGGTCGTTGTTGGTGTTGATGTTGAGATTATTGTTCTTGTCGTTGGGGGAGGAGGAAGAGGAGGTGGAGGTAACCCAGTCCGCGAAGGCGCCGGAGTCCGATTGTAATCTCCTCGTAGTAGCCACAGCTGCCGATCTCCTCTAAGAAATAACTTTGTTTTTATTCGATTGTTACGCTTAGTAGATTGACTGTCGTAAATGGTGGGAGTTGTGGTGGGGTTAGGGTTTGGATACTGATGATGTTGGTGCTGGTGTTGTAAAACATTATTGTTGAATTGTTGTGAGTTTTATGGGTGTGGAAATAGAGAGAAAGAAGAGGAGGAAAGAGGGGGGGTTGATCATGATCAGTTTTGCTAATAGTGCAGAAAGCGTTGCAGCAGGCAAAGCACAACAGCAGGAAGCAGAAACAGAAGCAGAATTGTGGGCTGGCCCTGGTTTGTGTGGTTGATCTCTCTTTTCTCACAAACTGGAAACTCTGCACATTTGGGTGGCTGCTTGCCTGCTTGTTGGCTGCAGCCTGCTGTGTAGTATTAATGTGAGTCCTGCTGCTGTTGTTGTTGCTGCTGCTGGAATTGGATTGGGGTTGGAGAGAGAATTGAGAGAGATGTGGGGAAGCGAAAGAGAACGAATATTTTGAGGTTTGTGGAGGCCAAAGAATTGTAAGTCACTGACCTTTCCCTCTCAGAAAGTCCCTTGATCTGCTCATCATCTGCCTTCCACCTCCTTTCTTCTTTGGTTTGTTCTTGTTGTTTTGGGCTAGCTTGTTGTGATTGAACCAATTCTTCCACTCCCGGCAGGTAACTGCTTTCTTTGCTGATATTGTTCTTTTCCTTGGAAGAGGAAGCGAACTGAGAGTGGGTTTGCTGCCTGCAGCCTTAGTGCGGAAGGCTCATCCTCTCCTCCTTGGCCTTTCACATACAACTACTGTTTGTCTGTCTCATTCAGCCCCTCTCCTTTCTTTTCTCTCTCTCTCCCCCCAATAATAACAACATGAAATGGAGGGAGGGATGATGGAATTGGAGGAGGATATGGGAATGAATGAAAAGGAGTGGAGTATTTGTTCCTTGGTTTTGTTGGTTCTCTCTAAAACTTGTGGGGGACCCTTTTCCTTTCATTCACTTTCATCCACTCACACAAGTCACATGATTCACATATCTTCCATTTGCACATTGAAATCATATGACTCCCCTTAGATCACTTACCCCACGTTACATGATGAAAAAATTCTTTGCATCTCTCTAAGTGTGACCGATCTTCGGTATCATGTTGTTATTTGATAGGATCATTTCATCGTTGATCATACTTATGATGATCATTGATTATGAAATTTACAAACGTACGTAATGACCACGATGGTTGAAGGTTTATATGTGTTTGTCATGATACCTGAAAATATCCCATGGCTAGGTCGGTGAATCTAACTTGTGGACACAAAAAAGGATAAGCAATAGGTTTTCTAGGTTATCAAACAACGTTTTTCTCCTTTCTCCACCATCAATATATATTGGGATTAAGCCTTGTCCCTATATATGATATCCTAGTCCACCCACATCTTAGAACTGGTAGTACCTACGCCATGGACAAATATAATTACCTAAACTAGGTTTTTGCCTAATCTTTCTCCAAAAGCATCATCATATCATTATGATTTATCCATCATTATGTTAAAACAGCCAACAAGGAAAAGCTAACAAGCATAAAATCTCAACCAAGCATTTAAGCACGTTTCCGTCGCCATTGCTTTCTATATCGATCTCTTAAATCTCCCCTTCCATCGTTAGGTATGTCATTGGTCATCAAAATTAGTTTCGTAACGATATTAACTTAGGTATCTTTGGCAACAAATAAAAGCAATAAACATTGTTTGTTTCTTCTTCACCTTTCTTTTCTTTTAATTTTAGATTTAATTATGAAATATTTATTAAAAATATATAATGTTACTATTATATGTTGTTAAAAAATAATAAAAAATAAAGATTAAATCACATAAAAAAACCAAAAAAAAAAAAACAACAACATTGAATTTATCTAACAATACGCGATTATGTGTTACAAAAAAAAACTCCACTTTCCCTGAAAGATTTGGTAGTATCAGTAGTACTAGTTTTGGAGGGGGGCTGCAGACTTGGGCCAATAAATTGGACTTCTACTCCTCTTGGCCCCATCTCACAGAAAATGGGCCCTTTTCACGAACCTAGCTACGATACGGCAACGTAGAGTGTCGTATGGCAGATTGGCATGCTCGATTAGGTTAGGCCCCCCTCGATCTCGTTCTCCTTCACTTTGATGTGTGAATAGTTCTCAATAGTTCTTGTTAGGTCATAAAAACAAAATTGCACGACTTCATTGCTGTGTTTTGTCCTGCAAAATATTGTTAGATACGCATGGGAAAATCATCGTCAAATCCCAGTACATATAGATATGGACCTTTGGGATGGATTTGGTACAAATGCGTATCTGTTGATGATAAACGCATAATTTATGTATCTATTGATACTAATGCTGAATTTAATTATCAAAATATTATCTTCGTTTCATAATACTCATAACACTATATACTAATGAAATATTCATTATAGATTTTGATGCGTTATTTTTTACTATCAAATTATACAATATGGAATTTATTGTGGTTCAAAATTATAGCATTATCTCCATCCCACAACTCTTGCAACGGTTTGACCGAGAGCGATTTTTTATGTGTGTGTTGCATTCGTATATTTTGATACGTGAGACAGTCCAAAATAATAAATATTATAAGAATTATGAGACGGAAAAAATAATATATAACTTAAACAATTATTAATATTTGATCATGAATTTATAAAAAAATATTATTTAATCATCTTACGGATCATTCCTAATATGATTAATTTTATGATGTACTATGTGACAATGGAACCGAGGATGTATTTCATGGATAGGGATCCTCTTCGTTGGAGATTGATCCTGTTTGGTACAGTTGTGGTTTTTTTTCATTGAAAAATTTAATAAAATAAATAAAATCATATTAAGAAAATAACAATTTTAAAAAAATAAATGAAATCCTAAACCTCAATAAAATCCTAAATCCCAAAAATGAAACCCTAATCCTATAAAATTGAACACTAAACCTTAAAAGTAAATCCCTAAATCTTGAAAATAGACCCATAATTTTTAAAAATAAAACCTTAAACCCTAAAATAAAATATTAAAACATAATATTTTTAAATTTTTTTATATCTTGATAATTTTTGGACCAATCCAACGATTCATAAAACCCAACCACTGAACAGCACGAACTGGGGACAGTAGAGGATTTCAATTGGTATTTCAAACATAGGACAGCACCGTGTCACGAGGATAGAATTTCACTATCTGTGTGGCATTCAAGTTACGTACTTCTTCACTCGAGTTCGGTCTTATTCGTTACCCAAATACGATTTTTGAGAACGCAACACAATTTTAGACTTGAAAACAAGCTTTGTATTGAGAACACTTTAAAGTTTTGACAATGTATGCTTTGTGTTTGAAAGGATGAGATGAGATGGTTTGGTAAAAAGGCCTCACTCCTATATATATAAGTTCATGGAGAGTTCTACACTTGTCATTTAGATTCTTTCTCAGAATTCCGGAGAACTCTAAAAAACCCTAAAAATATAAAAAAGTCATAAAATTTTATGAAGAATTCTAAAATTTTTTTCAAAATTGGGACAGCAGAGGAGCCCAATTGGTATTTCAAACGTATCCTTTCCCTCTCTTGCCCAACTTCACTGCTGGGGACAATATTCGAGGATGAAAGAGGACAAAAAAACGTAAAAAGAGGCTCAGGAGGGGAAAAAAAGGGAATTGCCGGTCGCTATCAAGCAAGTCACATCAAAATGTCAAATGTATGGCCCCTTCAAATTTTGTCAAAATATCACTCCTTCCGCACAAAAATAAGAATAAGTCCAATGAATTACTTAAAAGTTGATGATGCATCAAATGAATTGGTTAAAAACGATTATATAATCAATATTATTTAATTATTTATTTGTGAGATGTACGATTAAGATTTTAATTTTTTTTGTTATATTCGGGGTTTTTTTTATCGGAAGGATCAATCCATCCAGAAAAAAGAATTCCGAAAGATCATTTTGTTTTTTTGATACATCCGAGATTCTTTTTCCTAAAAGGATCAGTCCATCCGAAAAAAAAGAATCCAAAAGACAGTTGATTTTTTTGGTATATTAGGGATAAATTATCACGATATCCGTATTTTTTTTATCGCATAGGAATGAGTTTAATTTTAATCTAACCGTTTATTTTTTAAATAGACGATTGGCTTTTGTTGACATGTTAAGTTTACGCAGCCAACATAGATTGTGGATCGTCTCCCTTAGTTAATAACCTAGATATTATGATAATATAATAAAAGATGTGGTTTGTCTTATTTCAATCATCATGAGTTTACAAGATAAATTTTGTATTTTATCGAATGATATGTTATGTTTGATAATAAAAATTGGTTTTTTTTTTGTTTTTTTTTGTTATTCAAAGATCTTGATGAGAAGCTTATTATATAAATATAAATAATCTCAATCAATGATGTGATTTCATCCTCATCATTGACTTGGTATCGTGATAAATTATAACATTCATCTCATTTGAGCAACATTGTAATATATTTTAATAAATCGATATTATTTATTGATAAAATATAGATTTATCTATGTTAAAATAATCTGTAGCATCGGAATTGTTTCAAGTATTCTGGCTGCATATTCAACATTATGTAGAACATATACGGCGGAGAGGTCTGGGATGATCATTGATGATCAATGACCATGCCACCGACGCGCCGTTGATCTTCGATCGGCTGACCCTTCCCATCTACATTGATCTTGAGTCATTCATATACCTGATTATTGAAACATTAATTAGGTTAAAATCGTGTTCCCATTAAATGGCTCGTTAATATACTCAATCGACGTAATTGAGGTTACAAATTGCCCCTAATGGATTTATCATAGGACCCACCAGCATATAATATTGTACGGTAACAGAGTAGCGGGCGGCACGCCACCTCCGTGAATTCAGGTTTTGCCATCTTTTTTGCAGTGAGTTTTTTGGCTGTAAATTTTGATTTTTTGTTTCAGAGAACAAAATTGCTTTTCTAATCATTCTTGAGCACCGTGCCTCCTGTGTTCGCTGTCGGATTACTTGTATCTACAGCCCCATATGTTCTTCCCAATTGCGCCTTTGGCTCCAAGACTATTCTAATCTTGAGTGCGTTCACATGTACACGCCGATGGTAAAGTTAATCAATCGATATTTTTAAAGGTTTATCATATCACGATAATTAATGACAATTTATGCTTGATAATAATTCCGATGTCAAGAATACAATAAAAGGGGGATGGACGAGGAGAGTTGGATGAACAATCTTATCGGGGATAATCGGATCATAAATTAACTTGGAGCATGAAGCACACGAACCTTAGGCATTGTTTGTAAGTTTAATTGAGGTGGGAAGGGGAAAGAATGGGAGGGATCTAGAATACCATTATTTTTTAAGTGGGATGTTTGTTAATAAGGAGGGAAAGTAAAATATCAGGGAATAAAATTGGGTACATTTTACTTTCTTTATTTAACCTTTCAAAATAAGGTTTTTCAAGGAAAAAATAGAATAAAATGATTAAAAGATAAAATAATCTTTTCATAAAATAAACAAATTTTCTACATCATTAAATAAGCATAAAAGAATAAAATGTTAAATTAATTTTCATCCTTTTTATACTCAGAAACAGAAAAAGAAAAATATCCAAATTATTCTCTCTATCCCACATAAATACGATCCAAAATAATTATGAAACAGTAATGATAGATTAAGTTATGAAATTTAATATTGAATCAATTTCATATTTTTCTGATATTGTTAAAAATAAAAAACAAAAAATATCAAAATATATGTTATCATAATTTATATAGAACATAAAGAATATCTTATAAAAACTAACAAACAAACGCAAAATAAAATTATATACTTTAATTTCTTTTTTTTTTAATTTGACTTCACTATCGTTTATTTCACCTTGCCTTCACTTAAAACTCACAAACCAAACCTGAGGGACGAGTGGAACGCCCTAGAGTGGCTCGCCGATGGAAACAGAGATGATCTCGTGGTTTGAGGGAAAACAGAACAAAAGCCACGCCGAACCAGCGAAGCAGAAACAACATCGAGCCCAACAACGCGCTGCCAAACCTGCAACTCTTTCTTCGTTTCCGTACGTTTTGTTCTGCACTCACCACCACGTGCAACCATCGCAGTTCGTTCCCCTCTCAGGCTCTCACCAGTCACCACCTTCTTGTTCTATTCCCCTCTCACCCTCGAAGTCCACACACAAAATTAATTTAAGTTGGGTATAATTAATTATTTTTCTCAAATAAATTATAATGCATTAAATTGATAAATTATGATTTTACTTGGGAATTCTAAGACCTTCTACCGAATATGTCCCAAATGGTCGTTATCATGAAATTCTCGATTTCTTAGAGGAAGTAAACAATCAATACTACTCCCTCCGTCTTTTTGGTCCGTCTAACTAAAAACGTAACCTTGTCATTTTTGATAATTTTTAAGGTAAAGGTTATCAAATTATCATTTTTTTCATTTTATTGCACATCAACATATTCAATTATCAAATCAACCTGGGTTGGTCTAGTGGTGTTCGACTCAACCTTCTTCTGGGGATTAGTTGAGGTGCGCGCGAGCTGGCCCGGACACCCCGTCATAAAAAAAAAAAAAACATATTCAATTATCAATTTTCATCTTTTTTTGACCTTTTTCTCACATATACAAAGGATAAAATTATTATTTTATTCAAAATTCAAGTTTTTCGTTAATCCTCGAGTAAGGATTTTTGGTTATATCATTTTTAGGGCGGGGGGTACCAAAATTCGAAACAATTCGATACAACAACCAAATCGATAAAGATTGAATAGCGATGTTGGAGATGTGCCTAACTAGTCCTAAATATATACTCCTAACTTGTAGCTACATACTTAGGTTACGTGTGACTTTTCGATTAATCCTCGTTATCGGATTGTTATCAAGAATCGTTTTTCAGATTCTGAATTTTTCAGGAGGTCATTCATTCCATCGTTATTTTATATCAAATACGATTAATTATGAAATTCTAAAATAATAAGATATGAAAAAAAAAATATCTTATTAAAATAAATAATATTATCAAATCATTTAAAATTTTTCATATTATTATCAAATCATTTAAAATTTTTCTTTAAATATTACACTGGGTAGCTCCTAACTATCAAACCAGGCCAAACATTGTTTGATGGGGTCCTTTTAGATTTACTCCATGCGTCTAGCTTCTATGCATAGCAATTAGCATGCCGTTTATTGGCTCGCTTCTATGTGCAAATGCCTTTTCCATTATCGTGAACTTTCAGGTCGAAAATGAATAGAAAAAGCACAACATTCCAAGATTGTCCCGTGAAGACAAATGATAGATCGTACTAGCATCAAAGATAAGGAGTGCAGGTGCATCACCAAAATTTATGTAAAAGTCCATTTGTGTTTAATCCATGATCTTGGACTCCACTTCGTATCTTTTCGTTTTATATTAATTTTAATATTTATATATTTTATATTATTTTATATATATGAATATAAATTTTATGTTCATATCAAATTATATCTAATAATTTTCAAGATGTATTAGATTAAAATATATAACTTATATAATAATTAATATTTCACGATACATTTATAAAAAATTATATTTGATTGTCGTTATACATATATCAAACTTTATGTCGATACCTACTTGGTTGAGTAGATGCAGCAGATCTAATGTGCAGATCGATTTCGTCCTTATTTGGCTATGATAGTTACTAGAGATCAGATCTTGTCCTATGTGTCTCATTTTGCCTGGACAATGTTTTTTCTTCAAACACTCGTATATATGTTGTACTACTTGGATTGTTATTTCTTTTGTTCATCGGTTGTTTTAGAAAAACTCATTTTTACATATATTTTTTAAAATAAATTCCTTAAATTTTCGTTAATTTCAAATAAAATTTTCAAATCTTCATAATGTCAAATTAGTTCTTAGTATTCTTACTTATGAGACAAAATGATAAATATAATCTATATCTTCTTAATTTTAACAATATAATTGTGATATTTCATCGACACATCGATTCGTATTTAATTCATTCATATTTTTTGATAAAATAAACAATGATTTGAAAATAATAATAAAAAAAACATAATTATTTTGTTTAAAAACATGGTTTGTTTTGTGTTAAAATAAATATTTGAGAAACTCTATTGGAATTATAAAGGTTTCTAAAAAAATGGATTATTTTATTCAATATATAACAATTTAAAAAAATAATTTAAAATTATGAAAAAATTTAAACACTTATTTAAAATTAACGAAAATTTAAATCATTTTATCATTGAACAGTTTTTTCATTGGAAAGTGGTACAGTAAAAAACCACATGAAATGGTCTTTTCATCATTCCACTTTTTGGTCTGGCTGCGTATTGTCTGGATGGGCTATGAGCTTTTAGCACACGAACGACGACCAGGTAAAAGGTGGTCCGATATGCTGAACCCGGCCCAAACTAATGGACCTTCATTCAGTAACCTGGTCCGGGTTTGCGTTGAAGGAAAAAGTTGGCCCTTGAACATTTTCTTAGCAACTTCGAGGCATAACTCTATCGACCTTTTCGTGAGTGAATTAGAATACAAGAAAAAAAAAAAAGTGTTTACATCATCTAATCACCTTTTGTCCAAATTTTTAGTTATTGGATCAACAAAATCAACACCTGCTCTCTAATTGTATGGAAAAAAGTCCATAAACCTTATCCTATATGACATGTATAGATTCTCACCACGTCAAACGCCAGTAAACTCATCGCCATTGTTATGTGCCTTATCTTCTTACCGAATCTATCTACTAACCACATTTCAAATTCACCGATCACATTTGTCATCATATGACATTATCATCTAGTACACAAATCTATACATCACCATTGCCATCCTCGAATGCTCAATGGATCACCAGGAACGCGAAGGACATTGCACAAACCTACAAGGAATTTTGATCAATTAAAAGCACAAACACACTCATAAAAACCCAAAACAAGCTACAACAAACTAGACGATCTATTCGTAAAACGCTTGTCTCCGTACAATTACAAGTCATGGACTCAAATGAGCAGTGATCCGAAATTCCAAATTCAGCTATAAACAAAAAAGCATAACAGCACTAATCTTCCATCTCCTTCAGCTTCCAATCCAACCCTACGAATCTACAAGGTGCGAACCGAATTCGATATGGTCTCGAGCTTCGGCGACCACACCTGCTCTCTTGGCCTAACCAGCTGATCATACTGCTTCTTCAGCTCCGGCGTACTGCATAACAGGTTCGGGCTACTACCACCCGACTCATAATCATTTCGATCCTTGCTACTCAGATCCTCATCATTCAAAAACCTCGACATGAACTTGGGCACACCTTGATTGATACCCTGCCATTCGTCCCTTTGATGTACTCGAAGGGACTCTCGTCTCCGAACTTAAGAGCACGGGCTCGTGGACTCGACCGAGGGCTCATGAAACGCGAGAGGGATGCAGGGGAGAGTACGCTGTTGCATGGCAGCCGGTCAATGGGGATCACGAAGTAGGTTTGGCGTTGGAGGAGGCGTTCCTCGGCTTCCAGGGCAGGGATACGTCGGCCGATAAATCTGCATGGAGAACCATGCAGTCTGGGAACTCAAACATCACCTCTCCGGCGACGACTTTCTTGGACGTTGGTAGGGTTCTTGTTGTTCCATCGCAGAATATGAGCTTTGGTGCCCTTTTGCGAGAATATGGAGAATTGTAGCAGAGATATGTCAACGCAATATTGCCCATTTTTCCTGCAGGGAGATCCAATGGGGAGAAAGATAGGATGAGAGGTTTTATATGCATAAAAGAGTAGTTGACCAACGACCAAGCCTATATGTTTGCATGCAATAGTATTAATGCATGATAAAAGTTGCCTAGAGGGGAAATTTTAATAATGATGGTGATCCTACATTGCACTGAATTCAGACTTATGAGCACTTATTAGGAAGAGTCCTGTAACTCCTGTCTTATTGGAAGAGGGCACTATTCCTTTGAACACTCCATCTTCGAATGGCCTTAACCATTCGAGCAGTTTCCCTTATGGACCCTATCCATACCATATAATGTTGCACTGTTGTTTTTTATTATAAAGATCTAGATTTTTACTCAGTGGTTCTACATATTTTTAAAAGATCATTTTACTTCTAATAAAAAAAATAAACTTGTATCGTCACTTGTCATAAATTATTTTTTTTAAAAGAAATAATTTTTATTAAAAAATGACTATAATTATTTAAATATAAATTAATATTTTTTAGAATTGTATAATGTATTTTAAGTTTTAATAATTATCATCTACCCATAAAAAATATAAATTAAAAAAAATGATATAAGAATTCTAATTTTCATTCCTTAAACATAAGAAAGAAAATAAAATATAGAGAGTCATCTAGGGACAAGAAATCTGTTGGGTGTATTTTTTCTTCTGCATTTTCTAAACACAGAGATAAGAAGTCTTATAAGGACACTGCTGTGAATGCTCTAAATGTGTTTCGATGATAGACATCCTGAATCCATGACTTTAAAGAAAGCACACAAGAGACATAGAATGACAAGCACACCTCCTTATTGTCACAATGACAATCAGAGTTTGAGAGCTTAGTTTAATTTGTAAGTTTTGAAAACGAATTGGAAGGTTAACGATTGGGACCTAACCATGTTTAGGACAGTGCAGGATAGGATGGTCAACTAAGGCAGCTGTAGAGAAAAAGAGAAAAAATTGAGCCCTCACGCATTCAATGTGACGAATACTACTGCAAATAAATTTAAATAATTTAAAGAACTATTTCAAGGTGCCAATTTTGTGGACTAGTCGTTTTTAGTTGGTGCGGGGTGGCATTTACTGAGAAGGGATGTCCTTTCACTTGATCAAGTGTATTATAAGGCATCAACGTGTATACGTAATATACAAGTCGACATGTTCGCAAAACGCTAGGTGTATATAAACCGTGGAAAAAATCGATACAAACGTGTAACAATAATTGAAATCACTAAACAATTTCACCGTCCTCAAGAATAAAATGGTAAAACTTTCAAACATTTGCAGTGGTCATAGATTTGATCATCCTACATTTAGCAGTTGGGGACTTGACCTAATATTGATTGGAAAGTGCAAACGACCAGCCAGTAGATAAATTTTGGACTCTAAACAAAATGATTAGTAAACTAATCCACGTCGATTTTGTTGATTTTTCAACCCCTCGATGATCAATCATCAATATTCATCATCAACTGGACATATAATTATGGACACATTAAACTAAGCTAGATTGCCTGAATTTTGACATTATACTTCAACTCTACCACTTGCAAGTCTTGCCCCCGTTGAACAAACAAACAAACAAACGCAAGATTTGCAAGTGCAGTCAATATCTTATATCGCTAGTAACCTGTAACTCTAAAGCCTTTTATGTAACAGGATTTTGTTATTTGGTCACCAAAGTGAGATTAGCAACCGAGGTTAACCTGCCAGTGATGATATTCATTCGTTGACATTCATGTCACCTTTTGTAACGATTTTACAGTCGGGAGAATTACTTACCTCGATCAGTCTGAAAGAGAAGCCGAAAAGATCGATGCAGTCAGATTGTATCTCATTTTGTGACGAGTGTCAAGAACATTAGCTCAGTAATCCATCAATCTACATCTACAAAGGGGAAAAAAACTTAGATACTAATAATTATCGGATATACTCTCAAAGAGAAAGTTCAACGCTTATACCTGTAGTTATCAGTGGGGATAGCCAGATCCGAGTTCATCCATAGAAAGTCCAATCCTGTCAAAGGGATTGTGTTTGTTTGAACGCGTCAGAGATATCCTCAGCAATGTCAAGAATTAAAGTCCCATTCCTCTCCTATCATTCTTATTCCCATAATGCCATTAGAAAAGAGAAAAAGAGAAAGATACAAACGGATTATTAAAAATTCTTAAAGTCAAGTTATACCTCATCGTAGCAGCTAAATCAATTCAAAGAGTATAGGCAGACATATAAGAAGGATACGATAACAAACAAGAGCAAACGTGCCGAAAAACAAGAATTCCAGGGTTTGAATGGGAGTTTCCGAGCAAAGTTCATCGATTTTACAATAACACAAATCATTATCAGCACCCTTCACATAAGAGAAGAAACTAACTAATGCCCTGGATAACATGTGAAAAAATTGAAGTTACAGCTCAATGTTCCGGTTGACCAGTTACAAAAGTCGATTTTTGTCTAATGCTTAAAACAAAAGGGAGTATTAAACTAACATGTGACTATCAAAAGCAACACTTGTGGTGTTTGAATTTGGAGGGTGTATGTTCGTCATACGCATATTAGATGATGATGGTGACCACGAAGATGAATGAACCTGTATCGCTCTAAACATTATCAACTTCGCACTTATTTCATATTCCATACAAATAAAAGAAACCAGAGGAAGAGCGAATGATTAGAAAGCGGGTAAAGAGATCGATTTAGTATGCGCATATGATGACATGATAAATCGTCACGAGATCAACATACCTGGTGCCGAATTGGTCCAAATTTCATTATTCCGTTTTTTCTGCTCACTTTGACAGCCTTTGCACATTGAGATGTGGAATAGCTGGAACAGCCGATTTTCCTTCATGAAGCTAACAAAATTTGGTCCACACCATTGGATCTTCGGATGCCTTCTTACGTTGCAATCCTAATCATCGTGTCACCTTCTTACTATTGACTTTGTCATTAGCAACCGCAGTTTGTGCATCAGGACACGGTGCAAAGAAGTGGGAGAAAATATCCTTAACCTAGTATACAATAGCCAAGTAAGACTAACCGTAATTACTAGTACAAACCAGTAATGTGGTGCAACAGACGCATGTTCATAGTTGCAGATAGGAACCTCCCTACAGCATATAAAAAGAAACTCAGCAAGGAAATCGAGCGAACCTGTTTGTCCCCTGCAAAACTTAGAAGCATGCATATCACGAAATCCCTCCAGGGGTCATGTTGTGGAAGCTCAACTTTGAACTTAGCTGGTTCCCATGTGTTATCTTCGGTGTTTTTGTGATAAGCTTCAGAGATCTTTTCCAGGGATATAAAATGCTTATTTAGATTGCTTCATTGTGGTTTTCACGTATTTGCTTGTTTTGCGTGAAAATCGCAACGAAGCAATCTAAATAAGCAGCGGTTAGCTCGCTCACTTGTAACCAACCATTCCCCAGAGGGCGTCATGAACCAGAGATGTCTCCAGCTTGGCTCATGCCGCTTGTCTTCTGCTTCGATCAAAGCAATACTTATCATGCAACGCAAAAATCATCAATGGAAGTCACTAGATTACGTGCATGAAAGCACTTTTGGAGAGAATTTTAAGGGAACTCCCATGAAAAAGATGGTTTGGACAAACTTGAGAATTCAGCGACATGAACCAAGGAAATCATTACCATGGAATCATATAATTCCACCAACATAAACGCATTATATAGTGACAATAATCCTATGTATCTAAATCATTTAAACAAACACATAGCAGTCTATAAAAAACAAGCAAGTTCACTCGTCACCAAGATCAATTGCAAGAGAATCAACAATGCAAAAAAACCCTAGAAATTCCGCTCTCCATAATCGAACCAGACATCAAAAACTTGAGCAGCCGAAGCCCTAACAAACAATTCCAGACGTCGGAAATTAAATCACATTTATGACACTCGATATACGTACATTCTGAGATTCGGGTCGTGTATGGTGCGGCCAGCAGATTCCATCGGAGAAGCGGCGGCGGCGGCGGCGGCGGCGGATTGGAGATGGGCGTTGGGGAGCCAGGGTTCCCTAACTTCCATTTCTTTTTTCATCGAGGCCTGCAGGCCCAATTCTCTTTCAGCACAGGCCCAATCAAAAGGCCCAGCTTTGTTGAAAACGAACAGAAACAATAGAGGGGGAGAGAGAGTGGCGGAGAAGTTAACCATGGCGAGGGACAGCTGTCTATCCAGAGTCGGATACGGCGTCGCCGTCGGCGGAGCTATCGGTGGCGCCGTCGGTGAGTAACTCTTTGATTTCAGTTACCCTTCCCCTTTGTTCCCCTTCTTCTTCTGTAGTCGGGGCCATAAACCCTAATTTTGGGGAATGGATTGATGGGTTTGTGTTGACTGTTGACTGCTTGCAGGTGCTGTTTATGGGACTTACGATGCCATTAGGTTGAAGGTAAACAAAGGATCTCGTTTTTTACATCGTGCTTATGTCTTTTCTAGTCTCTGGGTTGGTGTGACTACTGTCCTGTGTCATGGTATAATGCTTTTCCCCCCCCTTCTTTGCGTACGCATGTGTTCGTTCTTAAAATTACTTTGTCATTGTGTTGACTGTTGAACGATTGACTTATCGCCAAGGTTGCATTTGGGGGTTTCTATTTGGAGCTAAATTCGATACTTTGTCATTATGTTACCAGATGGAAATCTTTGTCGCTCTCTTGGTTTTGATACATGTATGGGCATTCTATTTCGAGCTGAATGTTGGGATAGTCATCTCCTAAAATGGCTGAATTACTCCTGTGGTAGAGTCATTGACTGAGTTCTGTGGCCCAGTGTTCATAACCTGGTGTTGTATGACTTCGCTTAAGCATTAAGATTGTGGAAGAAAAACCTGAACTGATGGGACGTTGTTGTGCATTCATCATCGTGAGCTGTATGGATCGATCATTGATCTCTCCGTTAACCATGAATTCCTGTAATTGTGTTAATCTAGGACGATCCGATAACCATACTGGGAGTTTTTCCAAATCTGCGAGTTGTAGCTGGAGTGGTTGTCACAGTAATGGTAATGCTCCTAAATTGAGTTTTATTTCGGGTGTTGTTATTGACTCCATTCCCTTCTTGAATGCAGGTGCCTGGGCTACTAAAGATTAGATATATTGGGCAAACCACGGTTGGCAGTGCAGCTATATTCGGCCTTTTCTTGGGTGCTGGATCCTTAATACACTGCGGGAAGTCCTATTGAGCTGTGTTCAGTTCTCATTTCTTGTTGATCTCTCTGTCCTGTATTTCCGTGAGTTCGATCAAGCTGGCTTATTTCTAGGTTGAAATCAAGTTCTGGTATTGAGCATCTGTTATTCACAACATTTTTGGATCTATATATCAGGTTCTGTTTTATGTGCCTGGTCATCATGTTTTTAATGAGAATGTCATATGGGTGTTAATGTTTATACCTTCTTATTAGGTAGCGCATTCTTTAAACCATGATGCAATACATGAATTTTGATGCTTGTCACGATTAACTTGGTTATTTCATTTTTGTGAATGGCTGGTTTTTTGCTGGCTCTTGATATTGAAGTAGGTAATGATGATTTCGGATAGCGTATGGTTTTAAGAATTAGTTTTCTCCGTGCATAACTGAACAGGTGAGCTTGAAATTTCTTCACGAAATTCATGTTGAAATTTTGATTGATACGGAGATCATGAGATCTTGTTACGTGAAACAAGCACAAAACTCTCAGATGGAATCTGCCTTGCCATTTGGCAGTTGTACTTCTTGAAGGATGAAGGAGTACTATATGTCTAGATCACTGCACTGTGGAAGCATCAAAACAGATCATATTTAACTTGCGTCTCCCGATTCCAGAGCAGATTGTATTCAACTTAAGCCTTCTGTGATGAATTTGGGAAGTTGGAACATTTCAGTGAAAATATTGTATGAACTCAAAGGTTCACATCTAGAGCATGATTAGAAAGTAAAGAATGGACACAATCTTAGCTCATCAACCAAGGTCTGAGATTTGTTTATATTGAGAAGTGAACTGAACATCACCAAGAAATGCTCACGTAAGAGCAGGGGCGGAGTCAGGTGCGATCAAGCCTAGGTAATTGCCTACACTTGATTTTTGAAAAAAAGTATCTAATATTATTTAAGTTTGATATATAATCAAATAATATAACTAGAATAAATATAAAAATTCTATAAAAAAAAATTGATATGTAGAGAATTGCCTATCAAACAATATCCAAATCCAATCAAATAAGGACTTAATATGAAGAAGGAAAGGGAAAGAACAATTTCACAAAAAAATAAAAAATTAAACTCAACTCCCATAAGTCTAGGGCTTGCTTCGGTAGAAGGAGAAAAAAAAAAAAAAACACTGATCACACTCAACTACAATACCGCCTCATGACCTAACTAAAATTGAGAAAGAACTTGCTATCTCTCCTCAAATCCACCTAAATCAAATACATTGCCCGAAAGAGAACCAGATGCAAAGTTGAAGAAGCGACGAATTTGTACCATTATCATGTCGGCTTGTTCTACACAATTATAGATATGCAACTTCAGGAGCTGAATGACCATTTTGCCGAGTTGACAATAGAGCTACTCTTTTGTGTTGCATGCTTGGATCCAAGTGTCTTTTTCTTACTTCAACAAAGCAAAATTGATGCGACTAGCTGAGTTGTATTCTCAGGATTTCTCTGCAGTTGATCTCATGATGCTTCATATCCAGCTTGATAACTATATTTTTTACATGAGAAGGGCTGACAGTGGATTTTTGGCTTTCCATGGAGCTGTGGAGCTTGCAGCCAAGATGAAGAAAACCAAGAAAGACTAGGTTTATCCACTGGTTTATTTGCTCACTAAATTGGCATTCTCAGCTATGAAAATCGTAAAAAATCGTTTACGCAATCGAATAGACGATCAGAATGATAGTTTAATCCCTTACATTCAAAAAGATGTTTTTGATACAATTGATAATGAATCGATTATTAAATGTTTTTAAAATATAAAAATTCATCGATATCAATTATAATTTTGTTTCTCATATTATAAATGATTATTTTTTTACAATCTGTTCATAATTTTGGTACTTTTTCTTATAGAAGTTAAATATAGTATAGTTTGGTTGCCCTCATTTGTACAACTTTCTAGCTCCGCGGCTGCGTGAGAGACATGTCATAGGTGGAGATTAGTGCAACAACCATGGAGGTTAATTTATGATTTCAACAAATAGCTTTATCACATCGAGGGATGTTAGGGACATAATTCCCTTGAATAAAATAAGAAACTCCATTAAAAAAAATGAAACTCATAAAATATAATTATTAGACAGGAAAGCTAATGTTCCTGAAAAAAAAATGAAAAGTAACGTATTCATATAATCATGTTAAATATGAAGAGGACATCCCTCCAACATGCAGTGTTATATATAGTTTTCTGATGTTATGAGATATTGAATCCTCAATCTCACTGTTTGAAGAAAAACGATTTATCATCGAATCAACTTTATTTGAATCATAGAATTTGTTTGTGATTTTTAATAAGAGAAAAGATGAAGTAAATAAGCGGGACGTAAAAAGAGGAGAGAAAAGATGAAATATAAAACTTTATTTTAATTTTGTTTATGAGTTTATGAAAAAATTAGAGAAAAATAAAATATTCTAATTTTTATTTTATCCCTATTTTAATAAAATAAAAAATTTTAATTGATTTAAAAAAAACAATTTTATAATTTTATCCTTTCTAAACCCCTTATAATGGAGGATTTCATGGAGTAAAATCACCCAAATTTCACTCAGACACTCCCCTTCCCTCTTTAAATCTCACAAACATCACATGAAGGGTTTTTAACCAAAATCCTTCCCCTCCCCTTGCTTCCCCTTCTTTTCAAGACTTACAAACACGGCCGTAATGTTCTCTGAAAGCACCGCTAATCCGCCTGGCGAGCCGGCGCCGGCGACCACCACAAACCCAATCGGTCGACACTCACCAAAACCCTAAACCCTTTCAGCCACCACTACCGCCCATCACTCCCCACACCACCATGTCCCAAACCCTAATCTCACACCCACCCCACGAATCCCATCCCCAATTCGCCCAACTCCTCAAAGAATCATACCTCACTCATCTCGAAACCCTAACACCCCCTTTACAATTCACCATCTTCTCCTCCTCCGACTACGTTTCCATCAACCGGGCAATCCTATACGGCGCCCTAGTCGAACCCCGTCTCGCCAAAACCTGCCTCAAGTACCTCCACGCCATTGTCACTGATGGGTATTTGGTCTTTTGTGGTTTGGTGTCCCGTGTTGTTGATGAGTTGTATTGGAAGTTGGTGGATGTGTGTAAGGTGAGGTTGATTTGGGCTGTCGGGGTGATGGTGGAGGTTAATGGAGTCGGGTTTGGGGGCGTGGTGGTGTCGTTGTTGAGGCGGATTGAAGGGGGGGAGTTTGGGGAGGGGAATCTGTGGTTGTGTAGTGAGGTTGTTGGGGTTTTGTTGTGGAAGTGGGATGTGGTGGTGGAGGAGGAGCCGATGGTGTTGACGAGCGCGTTGTATGTGTTTCTCAGGGTTGTGGGTGATCATTGTAGGATGGAGAGGAGTAGGAGGTTGGATGAGTTGGTTAGGAGGGAGACTGAGTTCTGTGTGAGGGTTTTGAGGGAACAGTTTGGTCTGTGCCTGAATATGGGGAGGGATTTGATACGGCTTTTGAAGGATTTGTGTCATGTTCCGGAGTTTCGTGATATATGGAAGGACTTGGTGTCGAATCCTGGCGTGCTTAGGACTCCTGAATTTTCAGATATATCGGTGTTGTATAGGAGGAGGACGTCGAGTAGGTACTTTTTGTTGAGGATCACACCTGAAATGGAAGTTCAGTTGAGGTTCTTGTTGTCACATGTGAAGTTGGGGGGTCAGAAGAGGCATCAAATATGGTTTGCTAGGAAATTCCTTTACTCTCCGGAGAGGGAGACCATTATAAGTGATATCATGAGGTTTATTTGCTGTGCGCATCACCCGACAAATGAAGTACTACAGTCGGATGTTGTTCCAAGATGGGCTGTTATAGGTTGGTTGTTGAAGTGTTGCCATAAGAGTAATGCTGAAGCTAATGCTAAGTTGGCTTTGTTCTATGATTGGCTTTTCTTTGATGAGGGGGTTGATAATATAATGAATATTGAGCCTGCCGTTCTCTTATTGGTGAACTCTATACCTAGATATATGGACATAACCCACAATATGTTAGATTTTCTACTTTCGCTTGTCCAGAATTATGATGTAGAAAGACAGAGTATGATCCTTAAGGGTGTATCATCTGCTTTCAGCATACTGGTTAGAAGAGGAGTGATCTGCTCCCTGGATGTGCTATTCTCTTGTGAACCACTCTCTCCAATTCTGAAAGAGAAGTTGCAGGAACTTCTTCTTGCTAATAACGAAGCCAGAGCCTTGAAGGACCTCCAGCCACTCCAACCAGTCGTTGATCCTGTGTCATCTGTGCTTAGTCCCACAAGCGATGAGCTGCGAAAATCTGTGGTTCCTAGAAAGGCTGCCGAAGCCGATGGTATTTCTGCACCTACTGTTTCTTGCAGTTCAGTTCTTGTGAATGGTGAGAGTGAATCTCATAATATAGAAAGTATGGTTGACAAATTAGGCGAAAGCATAAGTAAGTCCAAAGAAATGGGGCTTTTACTCCTCGAGAAGATACTTATGCTTTATGCAAGTCATGAAGGTGGGTTAGAGGCAATTGTTTTTAGTCCCGAGGCTTTAGCTCACAATCTAGAGAAACAACTTGATGTGAATGGATACAGACTCTTTGGTCCTGTTGAATATCCCTCAAACAGCCTTGATGGAGATGAAAAGTTTAAATCCGCGACTGATGTTGTCCTTCGTGTGTTTATCTTTTCGCAAAATCAAAAGATCTTGGACATGCTACTATACTGGTCAAGGAGCTCTCGTCCTGTGGGGGCACATATGTTATCTTATGCATTGAGATTAGCATTTGAAGCACAAATGGCAGGCGATGAGGCAAACCTTCATGCTATGGACGCTGCCATGCCATTGTTGAGGACTCATGTCAATGCATACTTTGCATTTATATCTGGAGATATTATAGTTGAAACTGTTCCTTCCTCTGTAACAGTGGATAAGGAACTGATTAACAAGTTGATCGACATAACCTTTAGGTCTTATGAATATATGCTTTCCTATATGAGAGACGCATCCTCCGAGGAATCACTGATCCCTCTCGGCATGCAACTATCTACTGACCTGCTATCTTGTTCGGAATGGAAAGAGAGGAGATTTAGTGTTCTGTTGCATGCCATATTCTCTCATCTTCCTGTTTTAGCTGCCGGTGATGAGCATGTGATGAGGTTACTTGTCAGTCAGTTGGAACAAAGGGATCTTGTAGCTTTGCAGATTGATTTATCCCTGAGAAGGTACTCTATATTTGGGAAGTGTGCTGAAACTGTTCTCCAACTGGTTAGAAATTCTAGTCATTGGGACCCCATCGAACAACATAACTTATGGAACTTGATTATGTCAGAGCTCCCGCTTAGTAATTTTGCTGTTGAGAAACTAGTTTTAGATGTGTTCTGCTCTGCTGATTTAGATCCTACTCACCATTCTTTATCAGTTGTAGGCATCCTGATGCTATGTAGTTCTTGTACTCCAACACCAGGGCTTGTTGGTGCTGTGATGTTGCTGCCCAATGATAAGTTCCCAGATTTTGCTGCTGCTGTACTTGCGAATTGGGTTGCTTCTAATCCCAGTATGTTATTTAGTAGCATGACTGAGTTTCTGGATAAGATTCTGAAGAAAGATGGGACTATCCAAATTGATTGGATTAAGATGATTAACCAATCTGCTGTTCTCTACTTGTTGGATTACCTTGGAGCAATGGATGGAGGAGGCATTAGCGCGCTCAACAAATTGTCTGCGAGTTTATCCGCTATAAAATCAAAGCTTGGTAATTCTGCTTTTGCAATGGATATTGGATAGCTTTCTCCTATGAAGATGTGAGTTTCTGTCCACTTATTTACTATTCTTGGTGTGCTGATGTGCACCAACGTTGATCTGATCTGTTTTAACTGACTAACTTTGTATTTTGTACAGTTTTAATATCAAGTTGTAGTTGGCTGTGGGTGTTCTCTCTTTCTCGGTTACCCATGGCACAATTGAAGATTGTTGAAACTGAAGATTGATTACCAGATGGTAAGTTACTGATAAGTCTGCTCCGGCTGCTTTGTATAATTTAAGACCTTGTAAAGATAACTGACACTGGCCTAGGAGTATCATAACTTAAGCATTGATAGATGATACATTTGCAAGTTCTGAGTGTTGCATGCTATTTAAAGTGTAGTTAGAAGTTTATTTTCCCCTTACCCTGATCAATCCATCTTACTGAGAAAAAGGATATTGCCAATGGCTACTCTTGTTGCCCCTGAGAATGCATCTGCCATCGATGATGCTGCTGCAATCAAAAAAGCTTGTCTAGGTTGCATCTTATGCTCTTTGCTTTGTGCTTCTTATCCTTGATTTTACCCTTTTCCTGTACGCACGCTATACTGCTTCAAGTGGCTAACATGACGAGTGCATGGTGTTGATTGCTTTGTTAGGATGGGGGACGGATAAGAAGGCTCTTATCTCTGTGTTGGCACACCGCAATGCCGACCAACTAAAGGAGATCTGGCAGGCATATGAGGATATGTATAATGAGGATCTTATCAAGCAGCTGAAATCTGAACTCTCAGGGAACTTCGAGGTAATGCGTATGTGAGGCATCCTTTTCAGGTTGAAATGTAGCATGTGGCCTCAGGGAGGTTAGAAGTTTCTTAATATATTGTGCTTTCTGATAACAGAGAGCTATATGTCATTGGGTTTTGGATCCACGAGATCGCAAGGCTGTTTTTGTGAATGAGGCTTTGAAGAAGGAAACAGTAGATTATAAGGTGATTTTGGAGATCTCATGCGCAATATCACCGGAAGAGCTCCTTGCTGTTAAACGTGCTTATTACCAAAGGTACAAGCGTTCCATGGAGGAGGATGTTGCCTCTCGTACAACAGGCAAGATGAGAAATGTTAGTCATACTTATCCTGGTGCTTGAAATTTCTGAATATATAGATTTGAGGTTGTTGTCAAGTTCTTGAAACTGAGATTTAAAATCGTTCAAGGCTAACATTATTCTATCAGGCCGTAGAATCTGGGACATTATACTCTTTATCTATCTGGGTTTATTCTTGTTCCGCAGTTTTTGCTTGCAATGGTTGGCACCTACAAGTACCATGGCAATGAAATTGATGAGATTACAGCGCATTCAGAAGCGAAAGTTCTCTATGACGAAATTCTCGATAAAGAGTCTGGACATGAGGAAATGATTCGTATAATCAGTACAAGAAGCGAGCAGCAACTCTTGGCCACTTTCAACCATTTCAAGGACATCCATGGCACATCGATCACCAAGGTACATCGACCGTTATCCTGTTATCAATACTGAAATAGCGTAGACAATAAAATTGAATAAACCAGAATGAGTATGATTAGATTGTTATACTTCGGCTGTAGTTTGTCAGGTTGTAAAGTTGAACAGCAATTTCGATAGTCGGAATCTATCTGTTGTTTGCTCTACGAGACATGTTTTCTTTGATCAACTACTTTTAGACTCGCATGTAATATAAAGTGCATATATATTAAGTATTGGATCACGTCTCTTATCAGGGGATGCAGGATGATGCTGCAAACAACGAATTCTTTGCAATTATGAGAGCAGCCATCCGCTGCATCAAGAACCCACAGAAGTACTTCGCTAAGGCATTGCGTAGAGCAATGAAAGGCCTTGGAACGGATGAAGATACACTTACCAGGGTGATAGTCACACGAGCCGAAGTAGATTTGCAGAAGATCAAGGAACTATACATGGAGAGGAACAACGTTTCTCTCGAAGAAGCCGTGGCTGGAGACACGTCCGGAGACTATGAGGCCTTCCTTCTGGCCTTACTTGGAAACTAAGAGCCATGAGCAGCCTTTAATTGCTGTTATATCTTCAATCACCCGGCTTTAGACTTTTTTCATTAGTGTGATACTGGAGGTCAAGTTTTAGCGACTAGTTATTCCTCTTTGATATAGATTTTTTGAACTCTGGTTTACCCATAAGAAGTCGTCTTCAGTTATGCTCCCCGATGAACTGATGCAGTTCATTGTTATGTAGCAGGATGCGTTTTTTTATGTTTTGGCCCCAATGAGTTTTATTTATCCTGTCTTATCCCATGCTTGTTCAAAGGAGGCGGAAATTTATATTGTTATACCCTCCGTTTCAAGTGTGATCTTCGGATGCGTTGGCGATAAAGTTATTTTCCTTACTGCGTAAACAAAGAGATGCCGATGGGGAACGCTGCAATTATGCAGGGCAGTTCAATGACAGCAGATGTTGGTGATGAGAGCACATGGTGATGGAGCCCTGCATGGTCGACATTACAAGGATTGTCATTTCATCAACTCGGATCATTTACATACAACAGCTGGAATGAGCTTCTCATGTCATGCAACCTACTAACAGGACTACCAGTATTGGGGTATTCGTGCTTGCCAAGCTGATGAGTGATGACTGGTAGTGTATTGTTCACCACTTGCACCGACCCTGCTCCGAATGTAAATAACTAGCTTGAATAATATGGCCCTGTCTTAGATGCTGAACAATCATGTTTATTTCAGCTCTCCTGAGCAGCAACCGGCTCAGTGAATTTTGCACGTTCGCAAGGTCTAATTTGAACTTGTATGTTCACATGCATATTGGCACACGCATTCTATAGTCTAGTTTAGTTTGATAACTTTGGATTCTCTTCGCGAGCTAAATTCCAGCATGACGAGCTCACTCAGAACGTAATTAGTTCATTCACATTAGACCTCGACAAGTCCAAACATGTAAATGTATGAATTAAGTTCGACTCTAAACATCCTTCAGTTCAGATCCTCGGCAAGATTAGCGCCTTTGACTGCGAATTATAAATAAGCTCCGTAAACTCGAAGCTCGATCAATACTCGGCCCAGTCCTCTACTCAGTGGTCCATTTCAGCTCAACCAAGTTCCCTACCCACCCTTGTGCAAATGGGCAAACAAATAGCATGAGCTCCAGTTATCTTGACTTCAATTTAATTCTCTGGTGCAGAGTACTGCTGGCAACTTTGATCTTTCCTTTAATTTGTTAACCATAGAAAAATGTCATTTAATTTATGAAAGGCCCAAAGCCGACAAATCAATGCCGCGTGAACGTGTAACTTTGGCACCTTTGCCTCAAAATAGTTAAGTATTTTGTGTCCTACATCGTGGGGAGTAGTTCACCTGTTTCTTCATCTATTTGTTTGGGAGTAACTTGTTTGGCAACATTCACGTGTTGCACACATATCAGGATGTAAAGTGCATTACATATTCCGAATTTGAATAGTGCAACTTACCAACTCGGGCATTCGTTGGAACACTATAGCATCTCGTTGTGTAAGACTATGAGCCCTTGGATCAAATTAGGCTTGGCATGCCGACGTATCCAACAACTGAACTCCTTTTAAACCTCTTTCTTTGCTGTTGTTGATGAGATCGATGGGTTGAAAATACTCAACGTCCTAGATGTTGTATACAGCTGAGGATTCTATTCTGTATGTTACCATCCAGTAACTAACTAGTTTTCAGGTTTACTGATTTCTTTTCTTTTCAGTCTACCCTTTGGTAATTCTGAATTGCCAACATTTTGAGCACTTTGCAATGAAACCATCCATTTCACTGCCAATGTGACTAGGAAATGTCAGTCCATGTCAACTGTTGTCCTCATGATGTGGCGTCTGATAATTGGCGACAATGAACATGACCGTTTTGGGAGATTTCAGAACACAAAGTCGAAAAGTAGGAGCCCACCAGTTAACTGTTTTGAGTCTGAGAATTCCATTTCATCTTGTTCGTGGGAATACCTTTCGGTTTGGAAATAAACGGAACTTTTTTTCAGACGATATAATTGATTATATATTTTGAGAAGTTTTGATGTATTATCAATCTTTTCACTATTGATCCTGAAAACGCCGCAAAACTAATGTAAGAAATTCGAACACAAATTCGTTGTTTATCACATAGGTTAAAGAATCAAGACTCACAACCATCTCAACATCATTATAACAATAATAATCCAATTATTTTCGTTGGTCGCTGAAAACATGATACCACCAAAGCACACCAAGGATTCCATTTCTCCATATAAACACTCCACAAAATGGTCATTTGGTCTATGGTGGTGGGTGGTTTTCAAGAACAGAATATGGTGGAGGATGACCTAAAAAATCCACAAGTAGAGCTAAAAAAAATGTGTTGTACACTTTTGGTATTATGTTCAACAAACCTTGTCTCTTTTTGGCCTGGATTTTGGGGCATGAGAAGATACTTCCAAACTGATAGGTGTCTGATTTTGAAAAGCAACCAAAACCAAAACAAAACAAAACAAAAAGTTGTCTCGGAAGCAAATTTCTGATGAAGCTTTTTTTGTTTTAGAGTTCCAACGGTTGCACCCACTAGGAAACAAGAAAGAGACAGATAGAGAGGGGTGGCTTTGTCATTTTGTGCTTTGTTTTTGTCTTTGGAGTTTTGTGGTGAATTGAGAATATAATCGGGGGAGTACGTTCTGGATTTTGTCTTCATTCCACAATCCATATATTGCCAAGACACAAAAGCCACGAAAATGGGGACTTTTGGATAACAGACCTGAATCAACCTCTTGTCCAAATGCTAATTCAAGGATGGTGATTTCTGTCATGGGGTTTGTATTTTTTCCCCTAAGGTTGCTATTTTCATTAGGTTGCGTGTGGGATATACACTTTATACACGTATTAATAGTGACCATCGGGATTATCAATAACATGAGATGATAATATAGTTCAAAAGGTTCACATGCCAATGAGAATAAACAATAATCTTATCACGTAATAAAAAATCTTAAAGAAAAAAGAAAATTTATTGATAACAACATATAAATTATGTGTTGATAGAACACATTCATGAAGATTTTTATAAAATTGTTTTTATTTTTGAAATTCGCTAATCATTTAATCTTCATCATCCATTCATCTTTTAACAAGATATAATATTATCTCATATTTTTTAACTCCACTCTTAAATCATCCTAAAAAGCAGCATTTATTCCAGTCAAAGACGCACACATATTTTTATAATCTTACGTTACACTAAATGAGAAAAGCCTCCCTTTCATGGTTTTGGGGCAGTTGAGTTTTGTCCCCTTCGTGTATTCATCTGCTGCGTATTCAACAAGTGACCCAAAAAAATGCTGATATGCACAGGGCATGGGAAAGGGAAGAGAAAGCAAAAAAGCAACAGACAAAACCAGAAACGAAACACACACAGAGCACAGTCTCTTCCTCTTCATCTTATTCTTCTTCACAAACTCCATATTCGAAAACAAACAACTTTCAAACCCCAAAAACCACATATACAAAAAAGCAACAGACAAAACCAGAAACGAAACACACACAGAGCACAGTCTCATCCTCTTCATCTTATTCTTCCTCACAAACTCCATATTCGAAAACAGACAACTTTCAAACCCCAAAAATCACATATACACACAAAACCCTTGTTCTCACTCATTGTCCACTTCTAATTGTATTACCCATTCATGTCTTATATGTCATGTAACTGAAGGGGGAAGATAGCAAAAGCCAAAGGGTATCTGCCAAAACGAAACCCACCAGACATTATGCAGAGGAGTGGAAGGGGCATATAAGAGGGGAAAGATTGGAACTTTGGTGGAGACAAATGAAATCGGGGTGTGTTTTCATGTGATTGGTCATGGGTTTTTGATGAACTGCAATACCCAGAGAGCGTTTTGGATTTCTTGTCTTGCTCTTTCTCGTTTTCGGTTTTGCTTGAAGAACCAAAGCAAGGAAAACACTGCCATTTTTGCCACCCTTTTCATGCTTCTCAGTATTTGATTCGGTTTCTCTTTTCGGGGTTGTGTTGTTTCTTGTGTTTTGATGTTTTTTGTTGCTGGTTTAATCATTCTGTCATCATTTTGAGTTGTTGTAGTTTCCACTTTGGTGATCTAAGGGTCGGTTTCAGTCAATCAATCCTTTTTGGTTTCAGTTTTTCATAAAACCCTAACCAAAACCTTTCATTTAGGGTTTAATTAGCATTTTAGTACCTTTAGTGATTTGAAGGCTTGATTTTTCTTGTTGTGTATCGTATTTTGTGTCTGGGTTTTGGTTATTGTTAATCTTAATTGGTGAGATTGTGAAAGCAACTATGTTGCAAGAAGATGGGAACTCATCAGTGACTTCATCACCTCTCCAAGTTTTCTCCATGATGCCTTTGTCACCTGGCTTAGGATCATCATACCCTTGGCTCAAAGAGCTCAAGTCAGAGGAGAGAGGCCTCTACTTGATCCATCTGTTACTATCTTGCGCAAATCATGTTGCAAATGGCTGTTTTGAGAATGCTAATGTTGTTCTTGATCAAATCTCGCAACTCGCCACTCCTAATGGCGATACAATGCAGCGGATCGCTGCTTACTTCACTGAAGCACTCGCGGAGAGGATACTTAAGTCGTGGCCGGGGTTGTATAAGGCCCTTCAGTTCACTAGGACTATGATTGTATCCGAGGAGATGCTTGCTAGGAAGTTGTTTGTTGAGATGTTTCCTTTTGTGAAGTTGGGGTTGTTGGTCACGAACCAAGCGATCATGGAAGCGATGGAGGGCGAGAAGGTTATTCATATAATCGACCTCAATGTCACGGAACCTGCTCAGTGGATCGCGCTCATACAAGCCTTGAGTGCAAGGCCTGAAGGTCCTCCTCATTTGAGGATCACTGGGGTTCATCAACAGAAGGAGGTTCTGGATCAAGTAGCTCATAGATTGACTGAAGAGGCTGAGAAGTTGGATATCCCATTTCAATTCAACCCTGTTGTAAGCAATCTAGATAGTCTCGATGTCGAAAAACTGAGGGTGAAGACCGGCGAAGCTGTAGCAATCAGCTCTGTGCTCCAACTGCATACCCTTTTGGCGTCCGACAATGAAGCCCTTGGTAAGAAGTCGGCGGTGGCTTCTAGACATACGAATGGAGTACATTTGCCGGAGAAGGATAGGGTTAATGATGCTCGCAGCCCTAGTAATGACTCCGGTTCATCGTCACCCCTCTCATCAAATGGTTCATCCAAAATGGATACATTCCTTAATGCCCTCTGGGGGTTATCACCGAAACTCTTGGTGGTGACGGAGCAGGACTCGAACCATAATGGTTCTGCTCTTATGGAGAGGCTGTTGGAGGCATTATACTTCTATGCTGCGCTTTTTGACTGCTCAGAATCAACTCTACCGAGAACATCTATTGAGCGTATGAAGGTGGAGAAGACACTCTACGGCGAGGAGATCAAGAACATCATAGCCTGTGAGGGGGTTGAGAGAAAGGAGAGGCATCAGAAGCTCGAGAAGTGGATCCAAAGGCTCGACATGGCTGGGTTCGCTGGTGTTCCCTTAAGCTATATCAGTATGCTTCAGGCGAGGAGGTTGCTGCAAGGCTATCGTTGTAACGGGTATCAGATAAGGGAAGATAGCGGGTGTATTGTCATCTGCTGGCAAGATCGACCCTTGTTCTCAATATCTTCCTGGAGGTGTAGGAGGTAATTGTTAAGCTCCAAAGTTGCTGTTAGTGTGCAATATTAGTTTCTTGTATCTCTTTCGTCATTGCATGAAGGGCTCTCTTGTTGTGCTTGGTACACCAGCCATGTGAAATATATGAGAACTCTTGTTTCCTATATGTCTTCACTTGTTCTTGATCTCATTGTTTATCATCCTGCATTCATGCTAGAAGTGCCTGCTGAATCTTCTTGGTATTTGAGCGAAAACAACCTTGCAATGTCCATCTCGGCTACTCCCGAAACCATAAATACACAAAATTCTTGCTGTGTTGTGATCAAAGTTGATTTTCCTTGTTCTTCCAACTATGTGTGTTCTCTACCAATTAGAGCCCTTCGTTACATGGAGCGCGTGGACTGCAGGGTTCATGACTACTTCCGATTGCTACAACGTTGCCAAAAAATGCAAAGTGGTAGTCTTAGTTTGCATCTAGATTTTCTTGTCCTCTCCAAAGAGTGTTGCTTCACCTGGTCGTCCCCTTTGGTTTGGTTCAGTTCCTGAAGGGACCAGTTTGATACCCAGTTAGGGTCTCTGGACTCTGGGAATGTGAGAATTAATACCCAGAAACAAAACTGTCCTGAGTTTTGTACTAGATGCTGCTATCAGATAACGTTACCTCTGTAATATTTACAACTCTTGAAGTGATATTTGTGAGCGATAACATGTCAAACCACCATTTGTTTGTCACCGAGATATGTCGAACCACCAGTTGTTTGTCACCGAGATATGTGGTCGTCTTCGTCTACCAGGGTCGGTAAATGAGAGCGTAGATGTCTGGTTTGCAAGACTACAACACTTTGTTCTATTGGCTTTAATTGTTCATGTCTCGTGAGGACTCCTGGCAAATGTAGACTCCGATGGAATTAGGTCCCTGTGTTGGACAAGGTTTTGCTTAGGCGAAAGGCAATCCTTTAATTTTGAGTTTTAAATATGTGGCATAAGCTTTGAATTCAGTGAAGGGGTGTTTTGATGCTTGCTGATGAAAGAATTCCTTTAATTTGTCATTGTCTGGAGTGTTTACAGATCGGCAAAATGTGACCGCTGAAGTGATATTCCAAATATCCAATTTGTATCATTTGCAAATTCCCAGTGGACTAGAGACCCTGGGAATGAAACGTGGATTAGAGACCCTCACCTCTCTACCCAAACAAACCTGGCTACTAGTCACATTTTCACTTGGTATGGTATCCTCCCCTGAGGGTAAGTGCCTCAGTGGAGAGAACCAACCTTCTCCTAGTTACTCATCATGTTACACAACAGTTTTGAGTTCTTTTGCATCCTAGCAACTTTCTACTTGTTTGAGCTCTTCAAAAAAAAAAAAAAACATGTCTAGAATTCCCTGTTAGACATTATCTTGTTCTGACAGGAATTTTGCTTGTTTGCTCTGTTTCGATCTTTATAAAGATACAAGCATTAGTCTGTGTTCCAGGAATTCTGCAGCAAATGTGTAAGGATCTCCAGAAAGGTTCCAAGAAACATTCAAGTTCAAGTTCTTTTGAACTTGCTGAACTGTGGAAATACATATAGGCAGGCATAGCCAATTGATGAAGAAGTACACAAATCATAAATGAACCGAATTTGTTAGCTGGTTCTTTCTAACCAGTCAGAAAGTAACCATGATGGTGAACTTAAAATACTTATAGTTGATTGAGATATATATCTGGGAATCATGATAATAAGCTGATTCAGTTTTTGATACTATCTCTATGGGCACTTGGGGGTTCCTCTCTTGGTCTTCCAGTTGTTATAGCAAGGGCACATCTGCTTGTTCCCATATGTCCCTGCAGGCACACACAGGCACTTTGCGCAACACTTCTGGCAGAAGAACATGCACGGCTTCTTGAAGGCCGTCGCCGAGCATCTCGTGTTGCACCTTGATCCGCACTCTGCAATGTCACATAACTCGACATTCAGCTTAGTCGAGTCTCATTCGGTATACTTTATAACACCATTTTCACATTTCGATCGGACGATGTCATTGTCACAAGACAAAAACACCCCGTGTTATAAAAGTGACTCAACATGGCTACATACCTTGTGGGTGGAGGCTGCCCTGTGTTGTACCATACTGCATTTTTTAGACACATCCCAGCAAAAACCGAGTTAGGTGGAATTTCAACCAAATGCTAACCCATATGGTAAAATAACCCAAATGTCACTCACCAATTGCTGCTTCAAATCCTCTGTAGATGCAAGCACTTCGCTAGAAGCCTGCAAATCACTCAATCTATCAGTCCTTCCATCAAAATCATACAAAAATCGCGATCTATCCTAAAATGACAATTGGGTTCTTGCTGTTACAAGTCTTCCTCTACGTTTCTTTTTACCTGGTGCTCAGCAACTAAGACGACAATCAAGGCAGCACACAGCAAAATCGCCCATGGTTTTGTCACCATTGCCATTTTTTCCGAGCTCTAAGATCAAACCCTAGGCAAGGCGACTCAAGAGCAGATGATTTAGAGATGTTGGAGCTGAATTGAGAGATCTTTGTGGATGTGTGTTCTTGAACATAATGTGAGCAAGGTATTTATAGAGTTTCTATGAGGATGCTTTTAATTGAGCCCAACTGACTATGTAAAAGGTTGTTAGAGGTACTGTGGTTTTGGACAGTGACATTTCACTCCTCCATGCTTGGTCGTAAAAAGTCATCATTTCACTTTGGAAATATAATTCGGCGGCATTGCAACATGTATATATTATCCAATCATTTTTATTTCAAGTATTAAAAGATCTAAAAATATATTCAGATGGATATATCGGAATCTAATTAAATGGAGTCATGATCACATGATGTTTCCCGACGGTCAATCCTGACAATGTGAGGCGCCTCTTATTCGATCGTTTGAACAAAGTTGGTATCTCTTCTTGATAAATGTGGGAGACTCGTGGTCCAAGGTCTTGGGAACAACATTAAGCAAGCTTTAGGGTTCGGCTCTGGCATTGGATACCAGAATGGACATTTCGGTAAAAAAAACATTCATCATGGTTTGGTTAGTTTAGATCTGGAAAACGTTAACTAACCTCCTAGGATGAAATGAGCAGACAGCATAGTTTGGACCAACCTACAAGCTAAATATGGTGCACACGGTCCCCTGATCGGAAATTGCTCTAGTGACAATAAAATCTCTACTGTAACAGAACTTCAGTTTAGGAGCCTATTCTCGCGGTTTCGTTTATTCAGACTACCATACAGAAGTTTGCGTCTCCATATCCTCGAAATCATATTCCGAGCACCATGAAGTTGTTATGAACAACATTAACAGATGGTACTCCAAGTAATCGGATGGATGTAACGATCTTCTGAATCAGGGGTCATGAAATGCATGAGGGAACGATAAAGGTTACGGATTCTCCGGTAAGTTGTTAAGAAAAATATGGTAACGGATCGGGAGTTTTCTCGTGTAAACGAGTCGCCATTGTCATCCATGTGCAATTAGGCAATGAAATGAGGATGAGGTAAGTAGAGGAGAGGAGAGGGGGCCCATATAGGCATATGAGGAGAGGACCACAAAAGCATGTGCTATCACATGGTGCAGACATCTCTTCCCATGCCCAATGACACTTAATTATGTTAACTGTTTAAACGCACAGAACGCAAGTGAGAAGGTAACATGCGTGGGGCCTACATTTCTGTGCACCCCAATTATTTCGAGAGACCCCAAAGTCTTTTTAAGAAAATATCATAGGATTTGTTAAAAAGTTGTAAGGTGCGCCTTGTACCTGTTTTGTACTAAAAGGCAATCACGACGTTAGAACTTTGAAGTGGTGTGTTACAGCTTGCGGCCAATATGAAGTGCATGTGCTAAGAGATTGTACTAATAAATTGATCATTGCTCTTTCTTAAGATTACATCGGCATATATAAGTATAGCAAGGTCTATAGTTGGATATAAGATTTATTATAATCAACTTCGTTCATTAATTGATCTCGTCCGTTAATTGAGCAAGGTTCATGTGTACAGAAACTTACGATTTCATAGCTTTATTTAGATAGTACTCCCTCCTCTGTCCCAAAATTGTGTAACACTTTGACCTGACATGCGAGTCGATGTAAAATTTGACATACGTGTAACAACGATCAAATGTAATTTTTTATAAATTTATTATGAAATATCAATGGTGGTGTAAGTTACATACTTTAACATAATACATATTGCGAAACGATCAAACATCATTTGATATAAAAACGAAACTTGTATTCATATATATAGAATAATACAAAATATGTCATTTGATTTTTATAGTATTGATTAAAAAAAATTTCATTTTTTTCAAAAAAATTATCCACAGCTACCACTTATCAAAATAAATACCCTACACCTTCCTTTTTTTCCATGAAAGTATCCCATTAATTTTGTTTCTTAAAATCGAATTTGCATTTTCTTTTTTTAAAAGAATATACATTAATTTTATTTTATTTTATCTTGACTCTAAATATATCTCACCTAATTAACCCACAACCAGATTGTATTAATTTGATTTCTCCCTAAATATATCGCACGGGTCACCGTCTCCTCAAGTAGCCATCGTACTCCTCTTGTCGTCCCGCACTCAAAAATCTCACCACCTCTTGGTCAACTAACTCATGTTAACATCCCTTTTTTCTTTTCCACAGCCACACGATTCTATTTATAGATGACATCGTAACTCGAATTGTGACTATGTAACGTTCCGACTTTCGCACTGGATGACACGTGGGGGCTATGCCGTCATGGACCAAATCCGTGACAAGGCCGAATAAATCAAATGGATTTAGAGATATAGAAATCAAGGAACTGTAAATAGTAGTCACATTAATAGTTTACAATTTCGAATACCTGTTTTAAGTTACAGTATTGGTGTAAAAAAATCCAGATCAAATATTACATTAAACAAAATAGACATCTAATCTGTTATAATATCCGAAAATACGTGAGATCATCTACATGAATACAAGCTCACACTATGAACCTCCAGGTGTAGTTGAGAGCATATTTGCAATTGAAATACATAACCGTGAGTTAAAGAAACTCAACAATGTAAGGTGTATGAATCTCAATTATAGGGGACTTACGCTAACGGCTATGGCAACCGACGAAAGTCCCTTAAACATTTTAATAATATGATAGAAAAATATATGCGTCATATCAAACAGTATCGTTTTACATTGTTTTATATATCTTCGTATCGCTTTTAAGTGTTCTTCCTTTTGCATTTATTTAGGGTTCATGACTTAACTTAAAAGGACAATTTCAAGTATATGACCGACTTAGAGTACAGAGATAAAGTGTCAATCGTTAGCCGGGTTACCCAACAGATTCTATTTTCGCACCTGCATATTTTGTGCGTCGCCTTACACCTCTTGTGCGCTTTCAACGAGGCACCGAATGTCAGCATTGAGATAATTTGGACCTCCCTGCAGAGAGCAACCCGTATCCCCGTCACAATGACGTCGAAGCCGCTACATGCATGCAAAGAGGATGGGGGATTCCCATCGCTCTCTGGTTAGTTCTCATCCGTAACGATGACTTAGAGGATAACACTGGAGTACACTGACTCATACCCAAGCCACCAAGGCTATTCAAAGAAAACGACCAACGATCCAACGGATCCAACAAGGGACGTCAATGTCGACCTTATCAGTTCAAGGATGTGATATTTCTTATTCGTTCGTTTTTTCATTAGTTCACATAGATAATGTAACTATGCTTTACATCCTCGTTCTCTTTTTATTAAATCATTTAGAAGTCGCTTTCATTTATTTCCCGAGAGGTTATATATATTATAGTGGTGCGTACTCTACTCCATTTCAATCCCAAATACCCCACATCATATATCAACATGTAAAACAATCATTCTCGACATCGATCCTAGTGTCAAGCTTTGTTATTATAACCCGATCCCCCTCATGGTATAATTAGTAAATCTTTTTAGTACATAAATCCCGTGATCGAGTAAAACTCGTCGTATCGCCACTCCAAGCATACATATGACTAACGAAATACGTCCATGATGTTTTAAGATCATAATTAGCATTAATTCACGTGCGCATGTCCATGCATGCACCCATTCATATTTTATCAAAATCCTAGTTTCGTTATCGTCTTAAAATATCAACCAAGCAACCAAGCATATCATCCCTCTCTTGACGGTACCCTTCTCATCACATTCATCATAGCACATCATATTGATGAAATATTAAGCACGAGACAGATCGAGAGGAGTTAGGTTATCTTTGAAACGTGTTTAATCCTAGTTTTACTTAGGGTTAAAGAAACCTTAAAAACCCTAGAACCTTTGATACCTAAATGTCACCCGACACTATCCAACTTCTATCACTACTCTGTCCTCGTCGTCGTCACTGCCGGTTACTGGAAAGACGGTCGGAATGTCGTCGGAAAACTTCGACGAGGCGTTTTAAGCTTCTTTCCGTTCAAACTTCGAAACTCAGGACACCCAAGCCTCATCCCCTTCGTTGCCTATCTGCCACCGTCTTCCTGGAGCTGCTGGTAGCCGGAGGACATCGTCGGGAAGGCAAGGTTGCTAGTAGCGATGATGATAGGTTCAGGGGCGATGGTTTACGCGTGCAGGGTAGTTTCTCGTCGTCGCACGAGGTCGTTGCTGGCTTGGGGACGTCGGGTTTCTGGTGGTCGAAGGTTGTGGTCGTTTTGCGCGGTGATGCTGGTGGCGAGTGGTTTTCGTTGGCGGTTAATGGTGGCCAAAGTGGTGATGGTGTTCGGTGGTGGTGGTTCGCGCACGGCTCCTCTGGTGACGCGGTGATGGTGAGGAGATGATGAAGATGATGGCGGCGATGGTGTCTGGTGGTTGGAGTTGGTGGTGACGATGGAGGGCGAAAGCGGTGGAAGGTAATGGTGGTGTACTCGTGGTGGTGCGAAGAAGGTAAGGAGGATGATGATGGTGGCTGCGATGGCGGATGGAGATGACGTTGTGGTTGTGATGGGCGGTGCGACGATGGTGTTTGGTGGCTGGTGATGGTGAAAGGTGAAGGGGAGCGATGGAGAGTGCAGGGAATGATGAAGATGATGAAGTTGTACAGGCGACGACGGGAAAACCGAAAGCTTGTGGGAGTGTGTGCCCGTTTGTAAAATATCCTATTTTCTCTCACGATATGTCTCGTTCAATCTATTATTTATCTATGTTTTGTAATACTAATTCACCAATAATTTATCCGTGTCGATATATTTATCCTATAATTAATAATATCGCGTCTCATGTAATAATCCATTATTTATGGGATTAAAATCGTTTGCTCTAACGCGTAATGTTTCTAACGTTATAAAGTTATTTATTTGTAATATTTATTGTCGCAACGATCATTTAATTATCCTAAATATTCTATCGTCATATTTGATTTAATAATCAAATATTTTTTTGGGTTAAATCTATAACCCTTAAGCGCGACTATTTATAATTCGTAACGTTATATACTTCTAACTCTCTCTATAACGTTCATATTTAAAATCTTTTATTCGCGTTTTATTTACATGCGTACTGTACGCATGTTATATATTGATTTTTAAATTCTCAAAATTTTCGGATATTACAGGCTGGAATCGATGATGTCAAGGCTCGAATCAGAGTTCGCAGGGATGAGGATTTGAGGCATTGGTGCATGAAATAAGGGGTTTTCGGAATGGAAAAGGGATTTATCCGTCATTGACAAAATGTTGTTGCATGGATTTAGGGGATGGTGTGATTAGGGTTATGGTTTTGGGGTGAGGTGAGGTGAAGGTGATACTTGATGATGACGACGACGGGAAGCATAATTATGCGGATGATGATGACATACTGATGTAGATGGTCATGTGTACTGACAATGATTTGGTGGCAATTAATCCGACTTGTTCGGATGTCACTGATGGTGACGACCTACAGATTCCGTTCATTATAGCGATGACGACGTGGAGTGGACATACCGATGTCGTTACTAAAGATCATAATGATGTAATGACAAACGTATTGATGCCGATAGCGTGAGGTCAATCACGACGATCACCTACTAACAATGGTTAATGGTTTTCGACTAAGGTTGATCACACCAATCATGTACTAATCATGGTTAATGGATGCAGTGAGGACGTACTACTGATGTTGCTGAAGTTGATTTTGTACATATTGATATCATGAATGGTGACTTCCGATTAAGGTCGATGATTACGATGACGTACTAACGATGGTTGTCAGCTGAGGTTGACAATAATGATAACGCACTGACATGCAGTACGTAGTTTCAATATGTGATCGAGACACCGTCGACGATTAGGGTTTGGGGTAAAGATGGACGTTTTTTGATGACATATGGATTCTAAATATGTGGTTCTTCATCGATTGGGTCAGATTTGATTCTCCATTAAATCAATATCTTGTATAATTAATAATAATTTTGTTTGTTAAGTATATATGGTGTATAAATCTTTTAACATGAAATTTATTATAATAAATATTGATGAGATATCTATTGAGAAAAGAACAAGTTGGGATACTTTTGTCATTAATTATAGTTGAGAAAAAAAAATTAAGATGTTGTTTTTCATTAAAGATCTAAAAGAAATGGATAGTGTGTCATCGTCCCACATACCATCAAATGATTTTATGTATTTATATATATAAAAGATATAAAACGGATAAAAGATAATAGATTTTATTATCTTTTAGTAAAATAAATAATGGATGATGATTTGTTTGTATCTACTAAATATATGTTGTGATTTTGTTGTTTTTCTTTTCTTTTCATGATTTTGTTGTGTGTGTGTGTGTTTTTTTTTTTCCTTTTAGTAAAATAAATAATGGATGGCGTAAGATTCTAGGTATGTGATTCTCAATCGATTGGGTTAGATTTGATTGCACATCGATCAGGGTTGAGTGAAACCGACGATTTGTGATATACTTATAGATACAATATGTGGTTCCAATATGTGAATGAGGCCAACGATGGTTTCAAGCTATGGCGTAGATTTGGGTTGAAATTAAACTTTTTTAGAAAAGTCAATAACTTGCGTAATTGATGATAGATTTGTTAATGAAGTAAATATACTGTATAAATCTTTCAACATGAAAATTATTAGAATAAATATCGATGGGATATATATTGAAAAAAAGCAAGATGAGGTACTTCTGTGTCATTAATTATGATTTTGGTTTAACTTTTTTTTAAAAAAAAGTTAAGATGTTGTTTTTCGTAAAAGATTTAAAAGAAATGGATGGTGATAATCGATAATAGATTTTATTATATTTTAGTAAAGTAAATAATGGATGATGATTTATTTATTTCTATTAAATATATGTTGTAAGTTGTTGTTTTTCATAAAGGATTTTAAAAAAATAGATGACGATAATCGGTAATAGATTTTTTTATCTTTTAGTAAAATAAATAATGGATGGTGATTTATTTGTTTCTACTTAATATGTTGTGATTTTGTTGGATTTTATTTTTATTTTGTTGTGTTTTTTTTTAGTAAAATAAATAATTAATGATGTGTCGTGTTCCACGTATCATTTAATGAATTAGTGTATTTATATATATAATAATAGATAACAGATTGTTTTTTTTTTTTTTTTTAATCTCACACCCAGAAACAAAAGTTCCGCAGGAGGATGAGTGCAAAAAACGAGCATCAATGTCGTTGCTGTTAAAAAATGATCACTCAGAACATTGAATCTGATCAGATCATTTTCATATCCAGCGAATGAAAACCATTTGAACCGATCCAGCTCATGATTCCTGTGCGGCATCGTGCAGCGGCCCACACCCGCACTTTTTGTCTGGACGTGGGTCGGGCTGCGATGTTTTCATGGACCCCATTCGATTTCTAAACTGGCGGTATGCGAACTGGCTTCTGTTAAATTTCTTTTGGGGCAAACTCGGGCCCATCACGATGCTGCTACAACACATTATAGTTGTGTCTTTGATGGCCCAACATGAATTAGGAGTATATTATACTTTCTTCATCCATAATAAATTGAATAAATCATGTTTTAAAAAATTTCGTTATTCATTTTAATAATATAAGAAAATTACATCATTGTCCAGATTAAAATATATAACTTATATTATCATTAGTATTATACAATAATTTTACGAAGAATGATATTTGATCGTCCCGCAATGCAAGTCAAATTCATCCCGATAAACCCCTAATGAAATTATTGTAATTATTTTGGGACGGGAATATTATTAAATATTTTGTAAAATTCTTTAAAAAAAAAACATTTCTTTTCAAAATTTTTTTTAGTAAAATTCAAGTTTATAGGTGCTTTAAAATAAATCAATAACATTATCAAATAAATCAATGATATTTTATGAAGAAAATGAAACTACACTGAATAAATGACCAGATTCATTCATTATTTCAAGGATTGATTCTGTTCAAATGCGTTGGATACGAATACTATGCGGAGGCGTTGATCTAAAACCAAATAAAATAACAAAAATTGCTCGCGTTGGACACGTTGCTTAGATTGAAATATTGTTTAAACACATACTCCGTGAATTTTTATTTTTTCACCGATTAAACGTGGATAATTGAATAGATTTACAATAATTTGAATCCCACAACGATTTTTGTTTTTGTTTTTTTTAATCTCGGGCTTCGTCAAGCCGTTATTGTCTGTTGTGAATATACATACAGAGGATCTTATAGAAAATATGCCGATAATTTACTTTACATTCCCATCTGTCTGTGGTGATCGTCTTTCATTTTAGGTAGAGGTTGACAGGATTTTGCCAGTAGTTTACAAAGTTGTTCTCTTGTGCAGATCAGGCTGTGACATGGCGGCAATTGTTTAGATCCAACGGCTTAAAGGCTGTTGATATTTTAGGATGGGTGGAATCATGACTGGGCCTAATTTAGGTCCATGGTGGTGATTGTAATGCTTTTTATCTCGGACCGGGCTCGACAGTGACCTCATAAATAGCATCGGCCTAAACTCAACTGGCTTTATTACTCAACTGGGATTTCCCTACTGGGACTTAATTGGGTGGAAAAAGTTGGGCTGGAAAAATAAGTGGGCTGATCTAACAGAGAGTCCGTACTATAAGTTACAAAGTTGGCCTATAGAACGGATCATACGAATCATTGAGAAGATCTGCCCATTCCTAAGTTGGAGGTCGCAGGGTCTCCCAGCGTCATGACACGTCTATATCTAATAATAAATGAATGATTGAGATTAAAATAATATAAATCAAGAATTGAGATTGAAATATTATCTTTTAATCTTAACCGTTCATTTTTAATCGTTTAATCTCAACCATTCATTTTTCATTAGACACATCTATATCATAACTAATGTTGTCAAAATGCGATCCGACCCGTCCGTCCGGCCCGATCCGTTCGTGTCTGATTCGGGCCTGGCCCGGCCCAGTGGATGTCGGACGGGCTTTTCAAAGCCCGGCCCATGAACAAGGGCCGGATCGGATACCGGTTTTGGACTTGGCTTATCCGGCACGGCCCGATCCGGCCATGATCCGGCCTGGTAGACGGATGGCCCGTTGGACAGATTTTAGTCTGGCTAGTGAAAAGTATATAGAATATGAAATATATAGAGATCGGTGACGTTTATCAGAAAACGTTGGCGTTTTCTTTGTGTTCATTTGGTTATTTTTGTCCAGTGTTTATGTACTCAAAGTTTTGGACAAACCGTTGATATTTTTCCTAAAACCGATGACGGTTGTCTAAAACCATTGACGTTTTTATGGAAACCGTTGATGTTTTTTTGTGAATATGAAAAGCACTGCTCTTAATTTCTTTTAGAGTAAAAAAACGTTATCGTTTTTCAGGAACCGATCACGGTTTTTTGGTTTGTAGGCAAAAAACAGAACGTGCTTGATAGAGTACCATAACCTTCAACCTGCGTTTTGCCATATATATTGATACTTGACACAACCCTTATACCCAAATCATGAAAAAGGCTTAAACATCGAATCAAATACGTCAAACAACATCCCAAGTATCCAAATATCTAAATAACATCTGAAATATCCAAATATCCAAACTTCAATACAACATCCGAAATATCCAAACAAACTTAGATATAAGTCTTTGAAGTAGAAGGAATATACTGATAAACATAAACAGATACAATCATCAACGGTCCTCATTCATGGTATCCCATGGCATAGTTTTCGGACTTGAATGCGGTGGCGGTGGGGGAGGAATGTGAACCGGAGGAGGAGGAACACTCATACCTCGAGGTGGTGGAGGAGGAATGTTGTTTGCGAACGCCCATTGTCTCATGTAATAGGCCGTCTCATAGTGACTATCCTCCAATATCCCATAAGATTGTTGGAGGTTGTGCATTTCTTGTCGAAGTTTCGAAATATTGATAGACATGTCGGTCATGCTATTCACCATGGTATCATAGTGATCACAATGTCCACATTCCTTATCCGAAAAATAATGAACACTATACAGATCATACTACACAAATGGAGAAGAGGGAGGACTCACATGAGAAGGATCATACTCCATTTGATGTTATTGAGTAGTGGTCTCCGTTGCCCTCCATCTTTCTCTAACACCTTCAAGATCATACCCCGAAATTTTAGAATGGTTCATTTGCTTCTTGATGACGGTTCGCTCTCGTTGAAGCTCCCAAAATCTGGTGGTAGAGTTCAAAGAGCACTTTAAAGTCATCATATACTCATTAGAACCCAAGATCTTGAAAGAGCCATCAATGAC